>JAHZMU010000133.1:0-13980 GCA_027743725.1 Rambutsinella grinnellia | reverse complement strand
GAATTGATGAGAAAGGCAAGTGGGAAGGAAGGAAGCATCTATCTGTAATTAAGTTAAGTTGTCTTCTTTTTCCCTTTTCAGCCGAGAAAGTTTTTTTCTAGTTTGGACAAGCTATACACAACGTGTGTATTTGATTGGCATGAGAATGCAGTGCACTCTCCTCGGACTCTACTAGAAGATATAAGGTTTCTTTAACAAATCTGGACAGATCCCATCAACTAACGTAGAAGTAATTGAATTGATCACCTTCTTAACCACCAAAATTGGTCACACTCTTTTCCTTTCCGATACACTATTTGAAGATATTTTAGAGGAATATTTCTCTACTATATTATTTCTCTCAAGTGTGTTTGACTTACAGTAAAAACTCATTAGAGAAAGATATCCTTTCTCATGGCACATTATAGTAATACACGAGCCTTCAATCTATCCACACCAAGTCGGGATTAAGAAGGTAATTCATCCACTCAAGAGGAAGGTAAAAGAAATTCCTGGATTTCACCTAGTTCCCAGCACTAAGAAGAAATAAGTTTGACGAGAGAAGATGAAATAAGGACTATCATGTAATCCTTTTCTTGCTATTGATTTACGAAAAAGATTTGTCTCTGAAGAAAAGTTTTCTCTAAAGTTTCCCCCAGCTTAGCCAATACAAGCTACAAACAAATATTTCGCTCAATTGATGAAAACCTTAGATTCGCGAGTTCTTTGTTCCCAAACTACGCGATTACAATGCCTTTTGTAGGTTCAAAGTGTTTCGTAAGAGAAGAGAAGATTAAATGTCACGTCATGACATGCAACGGTGTAATGAACTGAATTAGACAATGTGAAAAGAAATATTCTTTTAAAAAGTGAAACATAAGAATGAGTTCGTGAATGGGATTAATTTATCAGTCGCTCACACACCAGACTTTTCTTTCTTTTAGCACAAGATCCTCCAAGAAATATAACTAATTCCATATGAAAAGATGAGAAATCTTGAAGTTGCGAGAAGTGAAAAAACTTTAACTTTTTCAGACAACTACTTTACTTCACTACATTACACCTTAGGAGAAGAAAACTGTTCACTTGCCTTGTATTTATATTTTCACCCTTACTTTGCATAAAGCATGCAAAGCTGAAATTGGGCTGGACTGGATGAGGCAGAGCGAATCTCCGATTACTTCACCTTCTGACTTCTGCGTCAGCACTGCAACAAAAAGTTGAACCTCGCTGGAGCTCAACTCAGCCAAATCTGCCACTTGCCGTCCGACTTGTTTCTCACTTTCTCCCAAAACTTGCTCGCGCTTGAATATACTTCACTACAGCCTCGGAGCCTCTTCTCTACCCAATCTGCTCTCTCAGCTTTTACTTCGATGCCTGCAACAATGGGTGCAAGAGGCACGTCTAAATACATGATCCTCTTGTTCTTTTGATGATGATGGGGCTGCTGTTGATAACGATACAATATGTCTCCGATAGCGCCCATATCATATAGTTTTGCCGTTTGTGAACTCAATTCGCAATTTCTGAATAGCTGAGTGGTCGCCAGATTTTTAAAAGTAAAGTTTGAGTTGGCTTCTGGCAGGGGAAAATGGAAAAAGAGAGACAATCAGTAACAAAGTTGGGAGTTAGGTGGAATCGAATCAGCAGGACCTTACTTCCAGTCACGGATTTCCATCATTAAATAGCAAAACTCGGAAACTATGGACTGAATTAACAATTTTGTATTTGACTTTTGGCTCAGAGTTGACAATGAAATATGTGGTTTGCTCAGGACAAGTTGTCTTTCAGATTTTCTCGATTAGATTACCATTACATGGGACACGAAATGAAATAAAAAACTCTTGGTCCATTAGAACCTAGTTTTGATATGAAAGTTTAGGATTAGCTGACATCAGTGTTTAGATTTTGGCATGTCTTGTCAATTTCAGTGCCTCAATCTATCTCACCCAAATAAAGAACAACGTGGCATACATAATGAGAGAAAATTAATGTCCAGAATATTCTGAAATACTACTTGTAAAAAAGTATTGCAGTGAAATCTAAAACTCATATCCTATTTCCGTTACAGCTGAGCAGTCTCGTGAACTGAGGATTGGGGCATTTTTCCTTCATCTTGCATTTCCGCATTACAAGCTGATATATATTCATGCCTTGAAGAGATAAATAGAGTGAAATGCCAGCTACGTGAAATACTACAAGTAAAGCTCCCCATAACCTCTTTATTTGCGGATAATCCATTTTCCTCCTTTTATTTTTCAGTGTCTGTTTCTAGCCTCGAGTAGTCATGTTTTTATCATGATGCTGAGTTCTGCAACATTCACCGCATACTGATTGCATTTGATATGTAATATCACGCCAAAATAAGCCACTGCATAGTTGAGTTGCTTTCCCATATTACTTTCACAATGCATTACCTTCATCACATCCACTCAAACTTATCTGGACGGAGCAGTTTCTCGGGGAAAAGTAAGACCGCTCTCCCTTGCAGCCCATCTCGACAAACTATCTTTTTATGTTTCGTGTTTGAGCCAAGTTGAGGAGAAAATTCATCATTTTTCTGGTGTTCGTCTGGAGTGTAAAACCCACTTTATGTATTTATCTGTTGACCATCCATCCATCCCATAAATAGCTTTGTAGTTACTACTCCGAGGGAGAAATAGGAAACCGAGATGGAATTAGAAATGAAGATTATACGCGAGTCAAGGGTCACTAACTAGTAGGCTGAAAGGGAAAGCAGTTTGCGACGACTTGGGAAAAGAGCATTTTAGCGTTTCCCTTTTCTCCACAAAAAAATCACAAAAAAATAACATCTAAAAGAAAAAATGATCAGGAAATTCTCAGGGCACAGTACACGTACCACTGCTAAGGCAGTGCCACTCTTCAAACCATTTTACAGTCTCCCTTAAGACTCTTCAGGAGAAAAGGAGAGGAGCCAAGAAAAGGAAAGGGAAATGGTTGTTCGCCTGATTGCTTTTTGCATGCTTGTGCAACATCATAAAAACGTGGAAAGTCTTTGCAGAAAAACCATTTTAAAGGGAATAAGTAGTTGCATGCATGTAATATAAATAGAAAATAGCATCATCCCTGAACCGAATTAGAGTAGACGAGATTGGCTTAAATCTGAAGAGAAAATAGGACCCGAAGGGTAGAAAAGCATAGTTCCTCTCACAGTTTTTCACAGTTTCTTGTCGTATCCGTTTCTTAACACTCTTGCGCAACTTGAAATGATCTGCTTACTTGCTCATTTGCTTAGAATTTCAGGTTGATGGAGTCATTGATATGGTTCAGTTCAGTAGCATTTTCTTTATCAGTTACGCGCATCCCATTACATGATCCAAGTCTTATAGTTCCACTTGTTTCAGGTTCATGCTAAGTAAACTATAAAACCAATTGAAAGAAACGAGACTCTTGTTACGAGAGTAAAATTTATTAGAAATCTATACATTAAAAAAACGCTGAACGAAACCTGTAAAATGTTTTTCATTCGCTACATGTTAAATTGGACGCTTTATATGTTTATTTGGTTTTCCGGTAGAAAGCATAATAAAAACATGGTGTAATGCATACCACATAAACCAAATGCGTGTTGCGTTTGATTGATGCGATTTTATGGAAACTGCTACTTTCGAAGATAATGGTCCAGAATCCAAATGCCCTTTAACTAGGTAATAGCAAGCATGATATTTTGGGTACTTTTTGTAACATTAGTTTTTGTGGGGAAACAGCTGGTGAATGTCCATATGGCACTTATTCCAGACATAAATGCTTCTTGATCACCGCTGTGATCCTCAAGTTGCTAGTCAAGCTATTGCTCCCGGTCGAAGAGAAAGTTTTGCATCTAACGCATTAAACTATTTTCAGCCTGCCATACTTGAATATTTTTTCAAACGATGTGAAATCGCTTATGTTGCTTGTTTGAGCTCATTTCTGATAAATATCCTTTATCCTCCAACATATTTCCTCCATGTTAATAGCTTTTTCTAACATTCCACCTCTGGAAATAGGAAAAGATTTGCAAAATATTAAAAACATTTTACCTTCACATTTTCAATCTACTTCATCCAACAATAATCTCAAGTGAGCAAAATCCCCTATTGTTCAAGAACATCTTAGAAGACTAGCTGACTAGCTTATTTGAAGGGGCAGATACATTTTACTCCTAGTAAACTTTTTATTCTATCTTTGTTGTTGGATAAGCCCTGGCAAACTATATCTCTCGCATTTTCCTAAGATTTAATTAACTTGTGCAGGTAGCTACCATTAGGATAGGATGGGTCATAACTCACCGTTACTTCTTTGCTCCCCTGCCTACTTTCACATTATACAAAGCCTCCACTCTTGAAGGGGGTGTTCCAGTTTAAGACAACCAAGAGTCGTCTTATTAGCTACAAGCTACATATCCGACTTACCTATTTATGTATATTATATGCAAGCATTATAAAAGTCTCAGAGGTTTTGTCGTGTGTCCGACCTACCATTAACTTGGATTTAAAGAGCTGTACAAAGTCATTTCTCCTTTTTATGTTCCCGTTTAACATCCCATATATTTCAGCTCCTTTTCAGCTACTTGAAATGAGGTGACTTGATGCTTTATTTCAACTATCAGCTTATCATTGTGGATAATACATAGTAGAACATTATGTCTTGTCTTAATGTATAACACGTCGGCAAAAGTAAACCCTATCGATACTCACTATTTTGCAAAGAAAGGAGGAAGAAACTAATCCACGACGTAATATAAGTAACAGTTGACGTTATAATGGATACAAAGTGCTTTTCTCCACTACACCCAAATAATGTAGTCTGAAAGCTGTTGTTTCGAAGTAAACAAGAGTTTTTCAGCATCCCGCTGATATTTTTTTACCACCCTGCAATTCATTCGGAAAACATGGATGAATACATAACATTTAGGCTAAACGGTTATTCTCGTTGATTTTACCCTGCTTTTGAGTATATGATAAAAGTTTTGGAAAGGCCAGTTGATTCCTGGCCCTGGCACTTAACTAACTTGGAGTGAAATTGACTAGGGAGTAAGGCAGAGGCGCGATGCGAATGCGACGGCCAGTTAAATAAATGTCGAGAGGAGTGAAGGCATTTAGTTTCATTTGGCAAGCAACCAGAAGGCAATAATGTAGGAAAGCTTTAAGGTTACAAAATCCAAAGGCTTTTACAGCAGCTCACAAAGCATTCTCTCTCCTCATTATGTATTGCTAAAGTTTCTCAACTTGGAACTACCAAACTTTTTAGTTTTCTTTAGTTTTTACTCACGCTCCAAAAATGGCTCTGTAGCTTTAGAGCACTTCCTTACTCAAATCCGTATTTATACCTAAATATTTCCTATGCTTTTTGTTCTCTGCTTTTAAAATACGCACTCTCTTTGATCGTTTTTTCCACAACAGAAAGTAATTGTTAAGCTGGAACTCGTTTACAAATAATTTACCCCTTTTCTCGACAATTCCTCTTTTCTCTCTTCATATCCAGACCCTTTATATTTCAGAGAGACATGATGAAGGCCAAGATAATTCAGAGGAAGAGGAAGGAATTCCCATGTCGGTCCAAACATGAGAATAGAAGGGAGATGGGACAACAAATTTTGGCGTGGCCACAGCTCCCATTTTTTTGTTTGTTCAGTCACTTTCACTTCTCATGTTTTCTCTACCTTAGCCAGGTATGGGTGGACTCGTGGAATGGCACCTTCCTATAAGTCGTATTATATATAGTTTGTACAAAAAGGTAAGGTTGACTGCTACATATTATAAACGAGAAACTCATTGAAGAACATTATATAACGAGGACAAGAGAATTGTCTCTATTCGCAGCTATGCCCAATGTCATGTGCTTCTTTTATGTTCGCTGCCCTAAATACTAGTTTACTCCGGTAGGAAAAGTCCTCAGGATTCTTGATGAAAAAGCATGTTTGGTTAGAAAACTTTTGGAGACTTAAGAGATGAAACAAATTCAAGGAATCACAAATCGTTTACTCGTTCTATTTCCTCTTGGAGAAAGCTGCAAATATATGGATGATGCGGTAGAGGTGTCAAAGGAAAAGAATCGGTTTCTCATGTTGTGTTCGATTGTATCCCTGATTCTTGTGACTTTTGATTTTTATTGCCTGTATCCGTCTTTGGTGGGGCTGGTTCACCCTATAATATTAACTGGTGAGAAGTGCAAAGTAACGTTTTTATCAGGATGGCGTGCGACTAGTGTCTTTCCATCCGGTGAACCAAGTCGACTGAAAAGTAGAATGACAATGAGGACGAGCTTGACACACACGGCAAAGGAAAAAGCAAATATAGTAAAGTGTGTTTCTCCTATTTGTTATATAGCTTGTAAGTTTAATTCAGGCAATAATACTTTCACCAAAGGAAAGAGCAAAGAGCTTGTGTGCCATTCCTGCAAACTTTATTTCTTTGATGGAAGCAAAATAGACTAGTGGCTAGAGTTTTCAGACGCCTGATTTTCTCATGATGACGATATACTTTTTATTGTTGTCTTTTTTCCTCCTTCAACTTTCACTGCAATAAAACAGTGACGGCTTGAACTAGGAAGAGGAACTGTCTTGTTCTATTAATGCCTTTGGATGAAAAAGCTCTTATACTTTTTTCTGTATAAAAGAAGAGTCAAAACTAATATAGTTTACTTCCTTCCAAATGCTTTTTCGCCGGGGCACAAAAAAAAGTTTCAGATGTAGTTTGTTAGAGTCAGTGTATAAAAGAGTAGTGGTGATGGCTCTGTTGGCACTGTCGTTTCTAAGGGTTAACTGATGATGATGGTGGTAGTGGAGGTTGCATTATTCTAATAAAACTTAAAAACAAAAAAGTTTTTGACTACATAGTAGGATGTAGCTTGTGTACCCTTATATTGAATGATTACCATCATCTGTGTTGCATTTGATGGTTCTCTTTCTCTAATCCTTTCACACATTGTACATCTTGAAACAAGACGGGAAGCAAAAAGAAAGAGGGAAATCAAAGAAAAGTTTTAAACAATTTACGGTGAAAACTTAGGAAGGAATTAAGTAATGGGATAATTCTTTAAGTGAGATTTGGGTGTAAAGTTGCTATTATGAAGATGGATGGAAAGAACAAAATGTTACTCTCTAATATGAAGTATAATTTGCATATAGCTAATTAAGTTGTTTACCACCAACTTTCTGATGGAATGGACTACGAAGATAAGAATCCAGTAGTAGATATATAGAATTCATGAAGACATACATATATAAGTAATATGAAAGAAAAGACTATTATAAGACTGCTAATCACTCCCTTTATCATCCACGTTTATATCAAGATGCAAAGATTAGCATCTTACCAAAATAAGAAACGCTTTTAGGGCAAAGAAAATCTGATTCATTACAAAATATCATTGCTCACTCTCCATCTTAATTTAATATTTGATAAGTAAATTTGAACAAGCTGTGTATATCACGCACGCTATTCTAAACGAGAGAGAGGAAAGTAAGCCAAAAAGCCTTCTCATCCACTAGTAAGGATGACGTTATCGCAGGAACTTTCACTCACTCCGCTTTACGTCTTCCTCTTTAGTGACTGGGGTTAATGTTATTCATAATATAATAAAGCTTGTCGCTTCAGGATAAGTAGATGAAAGATAGAAGACGCAGGAGGCACAGCATGTGATGCAAAATAAATCAAATGATGAAATTCACGACTGCCTCCAAATTGCGTGAGTTTGTTCTAGATAATGAAGAGTGAACATTGAATGCATGTAAACTATACATTTTTTGTAGTCTTTTGCCATTTATGGGCTTGAATTCTGCACTGTGTAGTTTTGTAGTAAAAATTGTAAATTATTATGTAAAAAAAGCCTTTCCCACATGTACCAGTTTTGAGCCATGTTTGACGCACGTAACATACTTATTGCAAAATGTGGTTTCAACATCTATATAAACCCTATTTTTACAAATGTACTGGTAAAAGTCAGTTTTGACTATGGTAATGAAAGATATGCATTCACTTTAATAGGAATGACAAGAATGAATCATTCCATAAAAGAAGATATCAAAAGATGAACTGAAGTTTCTGCCAATATTGATATTCCTATTCCTATAAATTGCCAGCCCAGCAAAAATAAGTCGGTTTAAAGTGCAAAATGAAACCAGAGGAGCAAGCTGTGAAGGGCTTTTACTTTCACTTTTGCACAAATACGCTATCTTATCTAGCACAAATGCTATTAAAGTGTGTAACCCACACCATTCCAACATTTGTCACTTATCACTTTCCCGACTAGAAGTTGTGGGACTGATATGCATTTCTCTCCTTGCCAAAAGTAACCAGCGGCGCAATATTAGGAGAATAATCTGACTGCATTCAGTTGGAAGGGAGGGAGAATTGGCCCACTTTCTCTCATTTTCCTATTCACATATTCACCATTCAACGTGAGTGCTGACGGTGACAGATCGTGTTTTTTCTGAGGGAACTTTTTTTGATTGGCCCGCTCAGAGAAGAAAAAAAGCAGTGGAAAAAGTCAAAAAGTTATTGTTCCCAATAGTCAAAGGGAATTGCTGTTTGTCGTTTTGCCCTCTATTGTAAGGGAATTGTTCTTTTTCTGAGGAGCAAGAGAATATGTGGATGCCAAGGCCAATTGAGAAGTCAGCCTCTGAGAAAGAAGTCAACAAACATGCTTCCTTCCTTCACAAACATGCGAAACGACGTGTTTGATAAAAAATTTGTATGATTCAAGGGAACCGAGGAGAAATAAGTGTAGTTGTTGTTTGCATGTGATAGAGTAACTCGAAAGTGGAATAAAAAAAGGTAAGGGCTAAAGAAAGTTTCATTTCTCTTTTGGTTATTTTTCGATAGAGAGGTTTGTGTACGTGTCATAAAATTGGGAGCACTTGCGAGAGAGAAACATGATATCATTTTGGAAAAACGAGGAGGAATACTGACAGTGAAGGGAGTTGTTTTGTGGTATGAGAGAGTTGCTCTGCAAGGAATTTTTATTTCGTTGCTTTTCCCATTTACCCATCAATAATGTCAGAAAAGGCGAAATTATGTTGAGGGAATTTCCTTCTATTTAAAGTCCGTTTGAGACGACAGGGATATGCTATTTTAGAAAATTCAAGCTAACATTTGACGATGAGAGAAGACTTCTTCCTGCGCTTCAAAATGTAAGAAGCCACAGGAGAAAATCAAAGGGAGCTTTCTATGGAACATTAATCAGATAAAATATTAATGTAATGATGTTTATAGGAATTAGATACTTAGATCAGGGAATACAACATATGCGTATAAAGTTATCAGGTGGATGAGCTTTGTAGACTGTTATGCCTTAATGATATTAAAATTCGAAGAATTTTGATTTGAAGTCGTTCCATCGGAANATTTTAGAAAATTCAAGCTAACATTTGACGATGAGAGAAGACTTCTTCCTGCGCTTCAAAATGTAAGAAGCCACAGGAGAAAATCAAAGGGGGCTTTCTATGGAACATTAATCAGATAAAATATTAATGTAATGATGTTTATAGGAATTAGATACTTAGATCAGGGAATACAACATATGCGTATAAAGTTATCAGGTGGATGAGCTTTGTAGACTGTTATGCCTTAATGATATTAAAATTCGAAGAATTTTGATTTGAAGTCGTTCCATCGGAATAAATCAGTCTTACATGAAGACTATTTACTTTTGGCTAAACACAATATTTATACAACCTTTCGTATTCAGCGAGCACTTGCTATATCTCACATCACATCTCTGTAAAAACTGTGCTACTTACTAGTGGAAACTTATTACTACTGCTTTTAGAGCACTTTAAACGCGCTATACTAGCTGAATCGGCAAACGCTATCATATTATCTGAATTGAACGTCTAGACTTTGAAATCACAAATATTTCGTCGAACTTTCCTAACCCGATTTAAAGTTTAAGCTTTTCTTTAGTGTTTACCTTTTATTTCTCTTGGAAGAGTTTTCCTTAAGTATAAATCCATTTTTATGGAATGTACAGGTAAAGAGATCGAGATTCAAGCAGTATAGAAGACATACTAATGCCCATGAGATTCAAGAATTTTAAGGAATATCACGTATCCAAGTTTGTTTTGGCAGGAAAACGTTTAAGGACAACCGAGAAAATAGTTTTACTTTCTTCTTGGTCAACCGCACAATGCTCAAGCTTTCTCACGTTACGGGGGTAAGTTGACAGTTTCAGCTTAATTCGCTTAAGCTGTCGCGTATAAAATGAAAGCATGTTAGAAAGCTCGAGTGTTCACTTATCAGAAGAAGTGCGTGCTTAGTGCGTAAAAACGTTATTCAATTTCATCAAACGCATTCGACAGTCTTCGAAGCAAGATGAGGAGTAAGCAGAGATTGCGAAAATCTATTAAGCATTAAGTAAATCTAGCCAGGAGTAATACAACGCGTGAGAAAGATGCAACGGTGGAGTCCAAGAGGGCGAGTACGGGGTTGATAAAAAATGGAGATTTATTGGATGACGGTTGGCTTGCTTTCACAACACATCGAGCCCATTCATCTTCCCTTGCGTGAAAGTGCGACTGCATTAACATTATTGTTGTGCGGTAGCTGAATTGTATTGCATGTAATCGCGATTGCTTGCTACGTGATACTGGAAACATTTCCCATATCCACAGTATTGTTTGGAAAGGTTCAGTATCCACTACTAAAGAATTGATTAAAACAAATTACATTATGATTTCTTTTCCCAAGCATTGTTTATTACTTAATTTTGCAAATTCTTCATCCTCTTCCATTAACGTGTTGATTGTAAAGCAATGATTTATCCTCAAAACTATGCAATTCGAAATATTATGATTTATAAGCCTTTGAAATATCAAGGTCCAATAATCATTAAGCCCACTTAATGATTTACAATTTGAATTATACACGCGCTATTACTTTAATCCAATTGTAATTGTAATGACTAAATATATAAAATATCTACACTGATGGCAGCCATTTAATCATAGCCGATTCGTAATTACACTCAATCCATTTCAAATCATCAAAGGGGATAGTTACTCGTTTCCATTCAAGCATTTCGTTCGCCGCTGGCATTGACTATACATTCACAATATTCTATTGAATGCATTGAGAACGATAAGTAAAGTTAAATTACTGCAATGCGGAATTAATTTAATTTCCTTTTCCATTTCCACCACTGATACTATTAGGGCAAATGTTTCCTCAATACATTTGCTTCTACCCATTGAAAAAATTCTATCGCGTTTTGAGAGTAACTCTCCCCTCTTCCTGTTCATTACTTGAAGATTATACAATGGAGTTGGAGTCATCACCATTCCTTCAAAGCCAGAGCAAAGTCAATGAATTACAAGTTTGCAGTTTTGCATTAATGTTTGCAAACGGCTTGCATGGTTGTGCTATTTTTATATCATATCATCGTCACTCCATCAAATTACTCTTTTCGCACTGCTCAACACTCTCAACAAAACGCTCAAGTGCAATTTCTTGTTTCCTCAATACATTTGCTTCTACCCATTGAAAAAATTCTATCGCGTTTTGAGAGTAACTCTCCCCTCTTCCTGTTCATTACTTGAAGATTATACAATAGAGTTGGAGTCATCACCATTCCTTCAAAGCCAGAGCAAAGTCGATGAATTACAAGTTGCAGTTTTGCATTAATGTCTGCAAACGGCTTGCATGGTTGTGCTATTTTTATATCATATCATCGTCACTCCATCAAATTACTCTTTTCGCACTGCTCAACACTCTCAACAAAACGCTCAAGTGCAATTTCTCTTTTGCTATATTGTTTTCTCCCCTCTTGTATGCGATCTGGTCCCCTCATTTCTCTCGGAAACCACAGCTTTCACCACTGATCTTAACATCTACATGAACGGGTAATATCCGTTCTGAAAATAAAGGAAATTTGTCGGGTAGTGGAGGATGTGAACATGAGATAATATCTAGGATGGCAGAGGGAAACATTGTCTAATACGATCCTGCCGGAGTAGCACTACAAAAGTAGCACTTTTCATGATGATCATGGTCATGACTTTCACAGCTCGCTCCTTTTCTCTCTGGGAATGGGATAGGAAAGTCTGGGACGCTACCGGGAGTTTTGTGGACGGGAAGCACAGGCGAGCTGAGCTATTTACCTTATCAGCAATTATTAGCTAGAGCTATTCATCCATACACGTACAAAGTTGAAGTAAATGCGGCGTTCGTGGTGAAACTGGTGGTGCTGAAATGAAGAGTTACGTAGTAAGTATTTTGAATCGCAAGAATGAATTTTTATATAAGACAAGTCTGTATGTTCTATTTAAATAAAAAATAAAAGCATAATGTGGTTCATCAGCCTTCATTTGTCGAAAGTTTAAAAAACCTTTCAAACCGCATATTATCTACGCACATGGAAAATTCTAACGAATGACTGATTTCAGAATTGCTACATAATCCTGAAAAGTATTACAAGGCTAATATTCGACAATTTAATAATAGCAGTCAATCAAGACTAAATTGTCTTCAAAGATTATATTTAGTAAGGCAATTGTGAAGGAAAAAATTATTTCAAAATCTGCTTAATAAGCAACAAAATTCAAGGAGCCCGAAATTCATTACGAAAAATTTATATAGTGGGCAATAATTGAGGATTACAAGAAGATTAAAATTTATAAAACGGTTCAGGCTTTCAATAATGTTTCAATCATAAGATAATCCCGCTGGTTCTAAACTGACCAGATTCATATAGAGGTGCTTATAAAACTACCATATCCAGAACGATTTTGGAGGAATTAAGTTGTCGAAAATATTGCGATCAGATTTCTGGCTTCTCTTCTTAAATACAAAATGCCATAAACCATTGGATGAGAGTGTGCTTCCATACTTAATCCCTGAGGGGAAAGCTTCAAACCCAAATTACTTTTCTTCCGCCACACTTGATAATCTTCTTTGGTCTTTGGTTAGGGATGATGAAAGAGAATGGCGTTGACATTTTTATCTTTTATTATTATCAAAATCTAAATTAAAATTTACCATTAAAATAAAAGAAACAGGCGAATCTCACGGGCTCTATGTAAATTACCGTGATAGATGCGATATGAAAACAAAAAAAAGAAATCTTCAAGGGAATGCCTTGGCATGTTCAATTTCTACAACACGCACCCGTACCACCATACCTTCGCTGCTCATATTTCACTTCCTCAATGTCAGGGCGGAAAATAGACAGCGAAAGTGATTAACTAGTCGTGAATTTATGAACAGTCTAAAATCCTACACTGGAAAGTAACCCGGAAAGTGACAGATCTCGGTTCTTTTATAAAACAAAGAGCTCTCTTTAGAACAAGAAGAGTATTTTATTTTGGAATTTTAAATTATTCCGGAAACGAGTCTTCCCTTCCACATTTTTTTAGGTTTCAGTGCAAAATATGTATACCATAAGCCTAACTTTCTCCGGTATAATTTCCGTACAATTTTTTAGATTTGAGTTTTATTAAATGGTATAAAGCTCAAAACGGTTCAGTGTAATTTAATGAAAAACAATAGTATCTTTTAATGGAAATGTTGGTTCAGCGACACCAGTGCAGTGGCTTGCTGTACAAATAGTCCATTATTGTGGTACTGTGGTCAAAGTGGTTGCCAAGTTTAGGATACTGTAGAGGGATTCAATAAACACTATCTTCCTCCCCAAACTTGACACTATATTAGGAAAAAACAGATAACACGAACCATCGCCACACAAAAGACCCCATAACAGAAGCAATAAGCATACCTCTTGAAATAGTCGTGCGAAAGAAATGAACCACAAAATCGGCGTGCGTTATTAAGGTTCTCTAGTCCATACTTACCCACTACATATTTTATTATAAAAGCTAAAGCATCTCTTCCACACGTAAATATTTGCACAAAAAGCTACAATAAAATGCGGCATAGTACCCAGTCAATGTGAAATGTCAGCATTCCATAAACACTGTTTTACACCTATAAAGCTGGAAGTGGTTTGACATGTCCCGTTTTTATTTTGGAATTTTAAATTATTCCTGAAACGAGTCTTCCCTTCCAC
>JAHZMU010000132.1:0-28133 GCA_027743725.1 Rambutsinella grinnellia | reverse complement strand
AACTCCTCTAAATTGTATTAATATGGCGAATGGACTTACTGTCCAGTTGCTTTTACTGGGTTTATAATTAAATTATGTAACATGACATGGTTTACGAATAAAATGTTCTATATGATTTTACAGACCAAGAAGTAATAGCTGTACTGTTAATCCACACGAATGGCTAAGACAATTCAGAGGTGTTGTCTCTTCCACGAAGTTGTCAACCCCAAATTTTAATTTGAGGGGTTGGCAAGATTTGTAAAATTTGCTTTGCCATTTACCAAATGCCCCCATTTTCCACCTATCGTCATACTGCGTTTTACTTCCCAAACGCTTAATATTTCCAATGACATTCTTTGCTCTTCTATGAATCTGAGCCAATCCCCCAAGGTACACAATAAGTGCTAAAACTGCATCAAGTAGAGAGAGAAAGTATGTAAAAATCGGCACAATATTTCCCGAAGTCCACTGCAGCTTGATTAAAACAGTCATGCTGAAGGATTGCGCTATTTCCCAAGAGCTCCTTTTGTTGAGTTAGGTTGGCGAGTTGGAATAAGAGGTAAATTTGCCGTGTTAGAAGACCAGTTTCATAGATGGACTTGTGACTTGCCGTTTCCCAGAGTCTATTTTAATAAGATGAAGAGTTATACAATTATAATTTTAATCAAAAATTATCTTACGTTTCAACGTGATCCTTGAGACTAGACGTGCAAAGGATCTGAATTCCCCCAATGGCTAAAATGGAAACGTGAATTCCAAAGCTCCAAATCCAATGGTTGATCAAGAATAAGCATGATTTGATGAGGAACTGTGAATAGCCCGAAGTGTTGTGGATATGACCTTGACGGCACTCCTCCAATAACCAATATCCGGGTAAGGACGGCCTACAAGGATTATAGAAATGAAGACCATACGTAATTGCAATAGGCATTACCAATCCAGTTCCAATACATGGCATGTGCGAAGAGTAAATTAAGTTTGGAGAGAATTGTTCCGTGTTGAAAGAATCCAGTATTTTTCTTCTGATGCTTGAAAGCAAATATGAGAAGAGCATTGACATAGGCCACGATATCCTCAGCTCTGGCTAAGCAAGTGGGAAGGTGGATGGTGAAAGTGAGGAGTCCCACAATCACATATCCGGTTTGGAATGAGATAAGCTTATCACCCTTGAAAAGGAGCGTTTGAAAAAAGACGAGCAGAGTAAGGATGATCTGAAAGCAAATCTGTAGCTTGAGCTTATAAAGTTGATGTTTTGTAACAGGTTTGAGTTTGAGTTGACGTGTGTTGTCGTCCCAAATTAAGATGGTGCCATTAAGAGAGGCTGCCAATCTGGCAGATTTTATAAAGAGGGTGCAAGTTGTTGAGAAGCATGTTTAGAAATTTTTAGGGGCTAAAAAACGATATATAACGAAAATTATGCTATTCCAATTTTGAACTGATACTGCTTAGTGAACATAAATACGAGTATTATTAGTATTCTCGTCCCGTCTTATTGACAGGAAGGAGCTGTAGGGTATGTACAAAGATTTTGAGATATGCCACGACGACAAGGTTTAAGCGGAGTCAGTTGAGAATTCAGCCTAAATTTCTAGAAATCATGTTATCTGACTGAAATTCGACCAATTTTAAGAGTGTTTTATTCGACGAGCTATAGACATATGCAAATACTTTTATTAAAAGATATAATTATTGTGATTGCGGAAATTGGTAAAATGGATGGATTAGTTGATAAAAGATTTTGAGAAGATATGTCACTCTTGACCTATCGTGATATAACTTTGTTGAAGGCAGGGATGACGCATATTATGCAAAGTCAAGCAATATTTTACTGTGGTGAAAGCAAATATGGCCAGTAGGTATATTTGCCACCGGCTAACATATCGATTTGATTTTATAACTTTGATCTAAGCTATTTATCTTTCAGAATTGTAATCAAGTTTGACACAATTAACAAGCTTTATTTATACTTTCATTGATCTTGCTTTCGACGATATTAGCGAAAATTAAAGTTCATTCTTTGATCTAAGCTATTTATCTTTCAGAATTGTAATCAAGTTTGACACAATTAACAAGCTTTATTTATACTTTCATTGATCTTGCTTTCGACGATATTAGCGAAAATTACGGTTCATGTCGTTCATTAAAGGGCATACAAAATATTTATTAAGTAGAAAATTGTTTTAGGAAAATTGTTCTAGCTAATATCGCTATGTTTCTTCTATTTTTTGCCCAACAAAAGCAACTGCAGCGCCAATGAATTTGCATGACTAACACAATTCAATGGCATCCCTTCATCTACAAAATTATATCCTCCGAATTCTACTCTAATGACCCTACACGACTTACAAAATCGCGTCATCCAATTTCTTTTAAAATCATTCATTTTCCTCAGCAGTGCTTTACTCTGCATATAAACTCCAGCCATCCCTCTTAAACTAGTTGACATTGCAAGCAAACAGTCCACTAATATAATTACAAACATCCCAATAAAAAGTAGATTTTCAGCCGACCACTCAATCCTAATGACGACTGCCAAACAAGCAGCGTAAATTAGAATAGACATTGACATAAAAATTGACATTATAGCTCCCGAGCTAATTTCATTCCCGATGGATGTCAGCAATTGAAGCCTTCTGTAGAGAATGGCAGTTTCATACGGACTCCTCTTTCCACATCTAAGAATGGCTCTGGAGTAATATGAAATATATATTTTATAACTTAATTTTTGAGCAATTTTTATTAATAATTAATCTCACATTTCCAAACATTTGCGAACACTCCCCACAGCTAGCAAGAGATTAATCCCGATAAAGAAGCCAGTTGCTGGTGACGTTATAGCCCATGTCCAATGATTCAAGAAATAAATAAGAAGCCGAACTAACCATGAGCATATTCCATTTTCATAAGATGCCATCTTTCTATGAAAAGAGCACTCATTAAGTAGCCAATACCCAAATAGAGAAGGATGGCATGGATTATTCCAATGAATTATGTAGACAACTCCAATTCGGTACGACCACTATGGAAAGATACATTCCATACGCGAATAATATGTTGAGGATGTCAACAATTCTGAAATTATTATTGGGAGAAAGTGCTTTTTCGTCTGATTGATAACTCTTTTCAAGTTGGAGAATGCCATTAATAAAGATGACAATTTGGCTTGACTTTCTAACGAATATTTGAAAGTAAATTGCGCACACAGATTCACATAAAATGATTATAACCATTTCAATCTTATCCACAAGTGGAAGGCTCTTATTTTGCAAAATGAAATAAATTATTTGGAGCATTATTAGAAAAACTATTATTGAAGATAGAGAAGCCTTCCGTTGCAAATTAGCAACTTTCTTGCCATGTTTGAGTTGAAGAGATTTAGTGATTGGATCATATGAAAAATAACTGCCATTTAAGGGACTGCTAAGCTGGCAGAATTTCTGAACCAGAAAGATATTTTTCAGTAACATAATATTCAAGAAGTTATGAGAGTTAGGAAAGAAAATTAGTCTTAGAGCCTTCTGTGAAATTAAAATAAAGGAAAATGTTGCTGGCGATAGGCGTTTCCGGAATTCCGTAATAACTATCAGATACTGGAGTTACAATTTGAACATGCTTTTAGATTTCAGGATTGCCTATGATGAATACACCTCTTAAATAAGTAGTTATTATTACCAATCATAAATGGACAATCATAATCACGGATCTATGATATTATTAAGTAAATTATCAGGTACATAGTGAGATAAAGCTTCAAGCTTGTGACATAATGACAGGATATAGCGTGGGATATAGCAGAGTGACATTAGAAATATGTGCTAATAATAAATTTATAATAAGGTATTTGCGATAATTGATCACTAACTAAAGTTATGCCAAAGAAGTTTTCAGATTATTATTAAATTCAGGATTACTTACGTGATTTCTTGCTTTATTTGTGAAAAAAGAAGCATAATTGTATGAAAATACAATATGTATTTATGGAAGTTGAGAGGTCTGTCATTATATGATTAGCATTGGAAATAAAAATTTTATGGAAGAGCCGACTCCATTGCCTCAGGATTTAGTAAAACCTTTTGCTAATCTTTCATAAGTAGATGCATGCTCCTTTCGGATTTAAAGTATTAAAAAGTTTTGACATTTCGTGACGTGACATTCATTGTCCATTGCTTGTCAATATTGAAAAATGCTAAATAATACCAGTAGACAAACCGTATTTGCTTAATGTTGATAAAATCTTAAATTAGCAGTAAATGATTTGGCATTATTTATCCTCTCGCTTTTATCAAAAACCTTCGCGTGAGCCAAATTCACTTTATTTTCATAATTGTCTGGTAAACTAAAATAAAAAATTTACTTGTTTGTGAAAGACCATTTCATTTCCTCACTGACTTTAGACTATAAAGTTCGCATCATAAAATTAGTGAGAAATGTTGTCTGCTCAAATGATAAAAATATTTTCCCTGCACTTCACTTGTGCCTATAACATTGGCTTCTTTCCTTTCAGATGGAGTAGACTAGGAAGACTGCAAAAATTCCTCAAAATTAGAATCACAGACTACCAACTAAACCTCTGGCTGTTTAACAACTTCCTACTATTCTTGAAAGTAGTTTTTCTCGGGATCCAAGTCTATATCCTAACAAAAGAAAAGGAGTTCAGCAAACTTATCTTTGAGAACCTATTTTTCATCTCATTCACAATCGCATTCCTTCACAATTGCATTTATTGGTGGACAAAAGATAGTCTCCCGACGCTTTATAGTAGATGTATGATTTTTACTGATCATACATGCAGTGAGTATCATTATTAACAAAAATGTCAAAGATTAACTGAAAGATTTTGAATAACCTAGTTTAATTTTAGGAGAATTCCTTCCCTACATAAATAGACAGTATCCATTAGAAAACGACGGTCTCACGGGAATGATGATTGGCTGCGTGTGCATCGCACTTGTCTTCAGCTTCTCCATCTTTTTCCTGAGCATGGGAAATCCGTGCGCTCACCCATTTTTTGCCAATTGGATCTCTGAACCATCCACAGAAATGAATCCTGTTATTAAATTTGGATTATCCTTACTCGAAGCCTACATCACAGGATTTGCGTGGACAGCTAACAATTCAATTATTTACTTCCTCACAAACTTCTCTCTTTTCTTCACCTTCTGGTCAACCGAGCTTAATGCAAACTGTCCACCTGGACAACTCTCTGGCATGAAGTCCACTATCAGAAAATTTCAAAACTCCTCCAAATTGCACAGACAACTTGAACTCCTCATTATCCAATTTAACGAATGTTTCGCAAAGCAAGTTGGAGAGCTCTTCGTTCTAGCATTTATTAATCAAGTATCCGTTAATTACGGAACTATAAAATTGTACAACGAATTATCTTTCGGGGCATGGATAGCATGTCCATACTTGTCTGTTGTTGGAGCTTACAATATTTGCACTGTGCACGATTTTATGTCCAAGCCTTTTGAGAGTTCAAAGGAATCTATTCATTCTTGGAATAAATTTTCGAATGCTTTCACTGGAGGAAAGCAGAGTCCAACTGAGGAGAAGTATTTGAGGAGGATGCAGTTATCTTGTGCGCCTCTGAAAATGATGTATGGAAGTTTAAAGCATTTAAGAAAGGATAATGGGATAGAATGGATTGATTCACTGATTGATTCTACGGTCACGCTTCTTCTGTGGTAGAAGAAGATTGTCTGAAGGATTTTAGAGAGTTTTAATAAAAATCATATAAAATCATAAAAGCTGCAAAATGAACAAAGATAGAATTCAATCAAATCAAATGCATAGCCCATCTCGCGAAAGAGTTGGGCTCTCACATAAGAGCACTCTCACATGTTGTCAGCTGCATTGCGAGTTGGTCGGTGTCGGTTTTTTTTTATAAAATGGTTATCTAAATATTAAAGAGACTGGATAAGTCTCTACAACTTGTTTATAGTTTAAGAAAGTTTGATAAGATGATAGTGTACACTGTGATGGTTGGAGATCTTTAATAAAAGTGTAAATGCTCATGTGTATTAATTTTAACATTAATGAAATGGCATAAATTGGATTTGATTGGTGATTTGAATCATTGGATGGAAGGTAATGGAACGAGTGTTTTTAATTTGAAGTCAATCTTATCAATAAAGAATTTTGTAATACGCAATGAATGATGCATTTCGGATTAAAATAATTAATTTGGATTAATTTTTGTCAGGTCTGGTGACTGATCTTTAATGACGGAGCAAAATGTTTGATTTTGCATCAAGGATCGCTAAACTAGATGCGATTAGTTTGGACAAAGAGTTTTTATCATTCTTAAGGAGGGAGATTGGTGGCCTTCTCTCCATTATAACGGTAAATGATTCCTTGCGCTTCTATTGATATCTGATAATATTTACTAATGACAATTTTCTCTTTTAGAATGAAGTCAACCTTCAGAAGTTCTCACCGGAAATTACACTTCTCATTAAATTTTTAATATGGGAGGTAAATTGTCTAAAATTTAAGATGGTATGAACATGAGAGGGGTAATGGTGTTAACTTCTTGAACTTTTGTTTTTATAATTGACAGTTTACAACTTCGACCAGTGGAAGTACAATAGGACAAAAACTGCTGGGAATTAAGTATGCAACGGTTCCTGGAAAACTCAAGCTCTTGTTTGTGCTGGAAGGAGTAATTCCATACGTAATTGAAAGACTGAATTCCATTCAAGACTCTCCTGTGATTCAAGATGTGAGAAATAATGCCTTATCAAAATTATGAATCGAATCTATATTATACATATTTGATAACTTTCAAAACTAGATTCGGGAGTCTATTCGACAAGCAGAACGTGTAATCAAAATCCTGAATGTGTTGAACTTCTGTACTTTCCTCTTCCAAAACCGATATCCAACCATTTCCACTAGACTTTTGGGAGTAAGCATTGTACCTGTTCATTATCGGTTTGGGCCTTCGGCTGGATATTCCTATCAAATTAGAGAGCTTTTATGGCATCAATTTGCGGTAAAAGATTTTAACACTTGTTACGAGAAATAGAACCCATGAAAGTGAAACATGACCCACTTTAAAAATAATTTCAGGATTTTCTGATAATGATTCTACCCCTGATCAACTTCCGGAAGCTCAAGCGTTCTGTTATGAATTATCTTGGAGGTGATAGCCCTTCTAACCAGCCCAGAATTCCTCGCGGTGATGATGAAGTGAATACAGAGAGAAGCGTTTTAACTTGCTCTGTGTGCAACGAAGATGCTGTGATTCCCCAATCGGTAGGATCCGAACACTACTGTTACTTTTGTTACCATTCAATGTTCGATGAAAAGTTCTGAACAACTCAGTTTTTTAATATGACGTTTATTATTAAATAAAGCCATGTTTGTACTTATTTTAATTTTACAGCCAATTTTAATATGTACTAGTTTTAAAATTTCGTAGAGCCCTGTTTTAAACTTTGACAACTATTTAGTTACATAAGTAGTACACAGATTTAAAATACCACCGACCGACCGAATGTAATCAATAAACATATAAATCCATAACTTACAATTGTATCTATCCATATTAATTAATTTACGTAAAATGAATCAGCTTCTGCAAGCTTCCTTTCTACCAATACATTTCCAAAGTCGCCCGTCACTTCGTTCTTCAAAGTTTTCAATATATTCATTTTCCCAAAATGTAAAATTCCCCGTTCAACCCACTCTACTTCCAACTCCACACATGCCCCGTCCAAACTATCTATAGTAAACCGTTTGACCTTAGAATTCCAATTAGTCTTCCCTTTCAATGGCTTGGCGTTAGCTACCCGAAATAATATGCACTGTCTAGGAATAAGCGCCACTTCTGGATTTAGTTGATAAACGTCTGTAGTCTTCACAAGGTCGACATTTCCATAATCCACATATTTTACACGAAAACATCCTTCCACATGCTCCAAAATCTTTGCCCGATAAAGTCTATCATCATATTTTGCACAGCAATATCCGCCAATTTCAGGAATCCAATGAGGAATAACTAGACGGCTATCGATGCCTTCTTTCCTATTGCAAATGTCGTCGATTTCGTTAGACTTCATGATCATCTCTTCCGTTTGGAGGTGGAGCTCCCATGGACTGACCGTATTGATTATATAAGCCTGAGAATAAAGTTACCATCAATCACAATTCTTTGAGTATTTTCGTAAATTGATCATTAAACTAAACAATTATTTACCTTCACTTTTTCTCCAGACCTAGAATCCAAAGGTGGATGAATTGCACAAATCCTCGATTCCACACTCCGGCTAAATATATTACCCCCAAGTTCTTCGGCATCTACCTCCTCTTCACTTTCATCTTCGGCATCACTAGAAGATGAATCCGAGTCACTGGAAAAGTTCATCAACGCCGACAACTTCCGCTTCTCTTCCTCCACTTCCATCCTCTCTTCTTCATCTTCAGATTTCTCCTTGACTGACTTTCGTTTTGAAGTCTTCGATGTCGGCTTAAGTCGCGAGCCAATGTCAATCTGGAATTTAAAAGAACGAAATGCTTATTTATAAAAAATTGACCATCATGCATCATCAACTTAACCTCACCTTCACAACTCTCCCGAACTGCTCACTCAGCCTCACTTTGATGTTATCCAACTTATCCAATTCCTTCAGTAGTCCAGTCCCACCCCTTCCAATAATTGCCACATGTTTGAACACTACTGGCTTATCAAGTTCCAGCTCGTCAGTGTGAAAGCAATCTCGGCTGCAATAAAGCTTATCGTTTGCCCGAATAATTTCGTTGGAACACCTTGCATTTCCGCAAACCGTGATTTCTTTCCTGTTCCCAACTTTACAACTGCTTTCATTGTCGTCCTTTTCATCCCCTTCATCTGATGACAAGTTTCTGCTATACGGCGACTGATAAGTGCTCATCTTTTGAATTTCTGAATAATCATTACCATCCACTCACTCAATCACATCTGACAGCATGAAACAAACAACCAACCGAATGCACGTGGAATGCAAGAAGCATCCCAATCACTTTTAGTCAAAGCCAAAGCGTTCATGTTTCCTTCAAACAAAGCTGGCTCAATTAATCTTAAAATATGCGATTTTATGCGAATAAGATGGAATAACCACAAAGCATTTAATTGCTGCAAAAATAGTCATATTTATTATCTTTCTAATCTAAATACACCGTAAAATACCCATCACCGAAATATAATTCCAAAAACAATATACATAGTCTTGTGATTTCATTTAGTACCATAAACCATTCAATTACAGTTACATTCATATTCAGAAACGCCATAAATATTTCATGTCTCGAGGCTTCGTTTCGAACTAAAAATATGTATCATCTAGCATAAATCAGCGCATAAATACTATTGAAAACATGTAAACACTGTTTACTAAACAGTGTTATAAATGGAACTACAAATAGCAAATAATACAAAATTAGTAACAGTGGCTCAAAAAATAGTAATGACTGTAATAGGGAAATACAAAATTCAAAAAGTACTCAAAATTCCATAGATCATAACATAATTGATGAAAGACATATTAATTCCATTCCTTTTAATCAAAATCTCAGTTCTAGTGGTCCTAGGATTACTTCCTGTTTGCTGCGGCGATGATACTGGTAAGGGTGCCCTGCTTTTCAGAATTCCACAAAGAAACAGTAATGGCTTCAGTGGTAGGTGTGCCCAGATCTTCGTCGTCCGACTTCTGGAAATACCAACGTCACTTACAATTAGTTAATAATTTATTAACAGAGACTCTTGTTACAGAGCAATGGCAGCCATTGAATGGCTATGTTTATGTAGTCATTAACTTACATTCAAACCCAAGAGTAGTTCATCGTAAACCAAGGCCTCCAACTCTGGACTTATCTTGAAATCAGGAGAAAGTTCATCTAGTCCACTCAATGTACCTATGAAGCCATAGATCGGGGTCTGAAATTACAAATTACAATAGTACAATTTACATTTGACCTAAAAGTGCAATGCGTTATCACATCCAAATATTAATTTTATTTCCTAACTCGATCTGATCGGGATCGATTATAAATTATAATTTAAAAATCACAAACCTTGTAGATCTCATCGTTTACGGGATAAATATCGCCCATCTTCGCCTTTACGTTATCTCCATAGTCCAGGAATTTGATCAAGTACACCCCATCTTTCGATTTGTCAACTTTCCCCCGGTAGAAAGTGTCCTCATACTTGGTCAAGACGACTTGTCCCTTCTCAGGCGCCACTTTTATCGGAGTTGCTAAAAATTCGTGTTGAAAATATAAAAATGAAAGTTACATTTTCCTTTCTTTCAAAATATACACACAAGAACTAGGTATTAATTGCTCTTTTAAAAGTTTCCATTACCCGTTCTGACATGCTTGTCAATCTTTGCCTGCAAATCCGGTAGTGCTTCCTCGTCAGCGTCCGCCATAATGTGGAACTTGTTAGCAGCATATGGGAAGACGACGTGAACGCTTGCCTCGGACTTCAGATTTTTAGAGTACTTCATCCCGGACAGTAGATGTGGGTTGGATGAAGTCACCACCGGAAGCTTCTTAAGTTCACCCTCCTCCCGTTTAGTTGAAGCAGGAGCAGTGAACTTTGGCTCGGCTTTTTGCTCCAGGAGAGGCTGCTTGACCTGCATTGTTAAATAAAATTCGAACTGCAGTAATTGACAAAATTAAAATGTTGAAATAAGTGAAATCTAACCTGTTCCAATCCTGCAGGCGAGTCGACATCGTCCCTCCCAAGCTTCCCGTTAGCGACTTCACTCTTCTCAAGATGAACATCCACCTTCCGTACAGGGAGTGAGCGAGGAGCAGTCGGAGGAACCGAGACCTCTTCAGTCTTCATAGGAACCTGTTGCTCCACCTCCTTTACAAGCGGCTTCACCACCGGCATCTGATCGGCCAAAGAAGCGACAGAAGTGTTGCTCAAGCTCTTCATGGCCAAACTGACGCCATTGTCCATCCTTATCGTAATAAAAAACGTATTCAAATATTGCATAAACGCTCTCACCCAATTAAAAATTAGTTAAATCCCTTACCTTGATGATGACTTGAGAGCCTCCCCCTCCTCTAGTTTGAAGCATCCTACAGGATGAGTATCCCCAGTACAGAAGATCTTGCCCGTTGCCCTGTGTTGAAATCCAATCACAACCGAACACGAGCACTCAATTGGCTTGAACTCCCTCAGAAGTTCGATGGTCTTCAAAAACAATTAAATTACCAATTTACCAATCAATTATTCAATCATCCACCAAAATTCTCCAAAAAATCCCACATAAATTATAACTTACCCATATTTTTTGCTCCATTATTCCTCCTTTGATATCCTTCATCTCGAAAATCTCCAAATTCTGCCTGATTCGGATTCAGCTTCACTTCTCCTTTTTCACAGGTAACCCGAAAATCCAATAACCTAAAACCCAACAAAACCTCCAATTAAATTTAACTTTCCCCTCAATTAAAAAAAATCTCCAACAAACTCTAACTCACAAAAAATCAAAATGGAGACCGACGCTCAAAAGATACGACTCGATCCAAGCACAACTAGAGAAAGAAAGGACTCGAACGAGAGACAGTCCTCGATTTTGACTTGACGAGAGAACGAAAATGTCGTTTCTTTTATAAAGCCACACAGCTACAGGTTGGGTCTTGAATGGTTCAATCAAACCCACGTGATGCCTTCAACGCAAGCGCCAACACCAATCTTCCCTCCACGTCTTCTCCTCTTTGTGCAGCCAAGCCAGAAGAGAATGCGCTTGTCTTTGTTTCTCTCTCTTGACTCGAGAACCTCGAGCGTTATCTATGAAAATAAATTGCTTTCGATGCTCAATCGTAATTTCATGAGTAGTAGCAAATAATCTTTAATTTTAATCTTATTTTTACACCCTAAAAATCAAACAAGTTCTTTTTAATCTGATCATTTGATATCCTCTTCTGCCTAATTATTTCATCGAAACGAGGAAGTTCATCGAAGCTTTCTCTTGCCACTACGATTTCCCTTTGCTTCCGACACGCTTCAATTTGCTCTTTCAATTTCAACTCCTTCAATTCATTGACGTACGAATGGACTATCCAAAGTCCATAAAGATGAATTAGCATCGAAAATAGGAATGGAATGTGGTGGTAAAGATGATACATGGGATTTCCTCCCATCAAGTACATTATCAGGATGATAAGCTTGAAGAAGAAAATCGCACACCGGATGTGGAACCATTCCAGGCACATTCCAGCACTTTTCTGGAAGAGAAAAGAACTTCAGTTCTATCCATTATCAAAGTGAATTTGCTTACTCTATAAATCCCGACAAGTAGCAGAACAAAAACTATCAGATTTATGACAGTGTAGAAGGCTGCTAATGAGAGGCTGACAATCTTTTGATGGAGAGCAACATCTGAAATTGGTCCAATTATTAGACATCTATCGAATAGATTATGTAATTGTCTTTACCTGCTTGTGTGTCATTTAAGGCATCATTCATTTCAACATTTTCCATCATAATCCCCATTGCTAATTGAGCATTATCACCATTCTTGGAAGAATTTGAGTCTTCAACAATATAGTCGAATGGGTCTAGAGAAATAATGTTGTAACTTGCCAGCATTACAACAAACCATACAAGTCCAAACAAACCGAATAACTGAAAATACCAAAATACAAATTAATGAATTAATCTAATTTTTAATTATAATTGAAAGATCATACCATATCAAGAAAGGCAACCATTTTGGTGGCCATTGTCAAAGAAAATATCTGACATGTTGGGTGAAAATGCATTTTTTTCATTTTAAAGTAATTTATATTTGGAGTGACTTTGTAATTTAAGATTTTATTAGTCTATCGTCTTTTTGGTACTTGACTGGTCAACTACAGTTTTACTAGTCGATAGAAGATCAGAAACAAATCACATTCAAAAACCATTTCAACTTCATTGACAAACTGGTAAAAAAAACGGCAATAAGCACAGGTTATCAAGACTGATTGTAATTAAATTAGTAACATGAGATGGGAAAGGGATTCATTATTCATTAACTCCAATTCTTTGAATCTTGCGTATTTTGCAATAAAAAAGGCAACATGTGAAAACGCTCACATTTTATTTTAGTGAGTAAAACTCAGCTACATATAAATCAAATACTCTATTTGAAAGCTAAGCACATACAAATTAGCAGATTTAAATTGCATGTTGTGAATTGAGTGGAATGTTAAGATAAATAGCTTCTCGGTTGGTCCAATCAATTTAGACGAAACAAGTGATAATTGAGAAACAATAAAGTTAACATGAACCAAGTGGCGAGTTGATACAATTGGCTAATGCTAAATTTATTATAATTAAAATGAGTTCGCGTCTAATACTGAAAGTCACCCTGATTATGACGATGAATGACATGTCCTATACTTTATAGCCAAAAGGATAGAAACCTGTAATTTTCCACTAGTTCAGTTCAGATGAATTCTTAAAGATGAACCTCATAATGCCCCGATTAATAAAACTTACTTGCATAACGAATGAAATAATTCAAGATGATTTTTGTATTTTTCAGTGAATTTATTTTTGTTAATTTAAATGCTTATACTAAGCAAAACTACAAACTCATCCAAGAAATAAATCAGACAACATTCTCCCCTTTATGTCAGGGTTTCAAATGCTATCGTCATAATCGATTTCCCATCGCAAGATGTACAAATCAATATTCCTTTGAGAGTTAAGTCAAATTGTGCCGATTCTTTACACAGAAACTAGCACACAATTTAACTTCAGCATCCAGATTTCACACAATCTTCTCCACTCTCCTTCGTCACGTTTAATGTCGTAAACTGCTCTGCACAAGTTGGATGAATCCCAATCGTCCCATCCAAATCTTCCTTTCTTGCATTTAGCTTTACAGCCAGTGCAAATCCCTGCGTCACCTCCCCCGCATTAGGTCCCAAATAATGGAATCCAACAATTCTGTCTCCCTCGCTCTTCACACATACCAACTTGGAGTAACAGCTCAACTTATCCCTCGCAGGTAAGGTAAACTCCAAGGGCTGCATGGTGACATGATAAACGCGGACATCTTCTTCCCCATAAACCTCCAAAGCTTGCTCCTCACTCAACCCCACGCATCCATATTCCAACGGAGTGAAAACAGTCGTTGCAATTTTGTCATATTCTGTTAGAGCCTCAGACTTGGCAAAAAGCCTCTTAGCTAATAGCACTCCAGCTTGAATAGCAACGGGAGTCAGCTCCGGCCTTCCTTCTGCGACGTCCCCTACAGCGAAGCAGTTTTCTACACTCGTCCTCTCTGCATCATCCACAAGAATTTTTCCACTTTCAGGGTCACAATCAATTCCAGCCAAGTCCAGTTGCAAATGAGCGACGCAAGGCGCCCTTCCAACGGCTAGGATAACCGTATTGCAGGGCTCTTCTATGATCTCTCCTGTAACCGTATTTTCTGCAGTGACCATCAGCATTTCAGGTTCACCCGAAACGATTCTCTCAATCGAAGTTGGAATGCAATCCCGCACTAACTGTACACCATGATCCTCTAATACAGTTCCAATCTTCTCTGCGATTTGCTGATCAAATCCGCGTAATAGTTGCGATCGAACAATAACCATTACATCAACTCCGATTCCACTAAGGAACCCTGCCGTTTCAAGGGCAATGTAGGACGCACCCACAATAATCACTTTACCTGGATGATGAGGCAAGGAAAATATGTCATCAGAAGTAATACAATACTCGCCAGGATTTCCCCCAGGAATATCCAAATAGCGTGGTCTGCCCCCAGTAGCAATTAGAAAGTATTTTGATGTGAGGGTGTGCCTCTCTCCATTCTTGTCTGTCAGTTGAATCGTGTGCTCATCTATGAACTCTGCTAGAGCGTTAAAATAATCAATCCCTTCTTTTTGGAGGGTCACCCTATAGCCCCAATTAAGACTTTGGATATGGGAATGAATCTTTTCGACCATCTTTGTCCAGCAATGCCCTGGCGAATCTTCTGAAGTTGGAAGCATCCAACCAAAACTAGGAGCGTCCTCAATAGATTGACCAAGAAGGGCAGCTTGATGCATAAGCTTTTTAGGAATGCATCCAACGTTCACACAAGTCCCACCTAAACCCCAACTTGTTCCTACTGGTGAGGGAGTGACAAAGTCGCACAGACCTGTATGAGCTCCCAATTTTGATGCTTGGATGGCGGATGCCAACCCTAGCATTTTAAAATTCAGTTAGTAGATGTGTTAAACTTTCAAATATTTTGTAATTGTAATTTTATTACCTCCTGAGCCACCGCCAATGACAAAGTAATCATAATCATATCTATCAGTTTCATTCTCTTCTGCTACTTCGACATCGCTGTCAGTAATAACTTTGCTTAAAGTAAATTCGCCTTCGTCATTAGAAGTTGGTCCATTTGCTAAGTCAGTTGGCTGAACTACAATGTTTTTCCCTACTGTGATGCCCATTTTACAATTAACTAACTTTAAATCTGCAGTTAAAATTACCAGTTTTAAAATTATGCTCCGCTTATCTACTTAACCTCACATAAAAGAATGCATCTCTTTTTGCGATGAAACCAAAGTTGTATGCTTAATGGCTTTTATAAGACGCGTAAAGTCAGGTTTGACGATGATGAATTGATGAATTGAAAATCAATAAATGCAAAATGGAATTTAAGTCAGTTAGAAGTACGAAGTACGAAGAATTGCTTGTCAGTTCTAATTAACTTTCTGAAGACAAAAATGATTAAGGAAGTAAAAGCAAAATGAAAGTGATGGAAGATCAATAATATCAAGATTGACTTAAGTACATTATAATATTTATTCACATATCAGAAACGCAAGGTAGAATTGATTGATTAATTGAAGGATTCCATTTAATTTTTACATTTATATCGTGTCTCCATTTCTACTTCTAGACACTACTTACATTTTAGTAAAATGATTTTACATTTCAGATACAACAACAATTTTGACGATAAGAACAAAACAGAGGAAAACACTTGGAAAACACTCTAAAATTCATTGACTTGTCTAGGGCTTAGACTCTAGGCATATACCATTTGATATTCATATACTTCGATCGGTTTTTCAAGAACGCTTTCTGCCTTCTTCTTTCCCTCGCCTGATTGCACGTACAGAGCTTCTACCAAAGTATTGAAAGTGGATGGAAGGACATTCATCTGGATCAGGGTAAGAATAAACCAATCCCCGTAGCTTTTCTTCATGCAATAATCCTTCAAGAGAGCAAAATTGCACTTCGACTTATTCGTCCGAACACGAAGAATGGTGTAGCGAAAACGTGAAGAAAAGAGAGCAATCGTTCGATAAATCAATTCCAGAACTGTGAAGCATCCCATGATAGCCAGCCAGAACCACCAGAAGAGAAAGAGCTTATCAGCAGCATTATTCCAAGGTAATACACACAACGCCTCATGAGGTTGCAGTCCGCCGCCAGATCCATATTGTGGAACAATGCATTTGGTGACTTTCGGAAACATTTTCAAGAAGGGACTTGCAGAATGGGTAGATACATCAGACCTTAAATAGCTAACAGCGTTCCATCCATAGTTGAAGAATTCATCTTTAAGGGCCCAGTTGATCAGGCAAAACTGCGCGATGATGGTAGAGGCATTAAACAATTCAACCATGACAAACTGGTAAGCATAGGTGCTGTGAAAGGTGATTGACGAAGTCATGTAGTCTGCAACTGCCTGAATCTTGTCGGCCTTCAACACCAACGCATCCTTCTTATCCTTATCCTCATCTGTATAAAAAAATTCGGAAAGAAGGCCCTTCAGACGCTTTCCTTCCAAGCATTTCCAGAGGTACTTTGGTGCGCGGAAGAGCAGCAGTTGAAGAAGCAAGATGACGGGATATAACATGTACTCGAAATGGTAGACTTTCTCCATGTCCACTTCATCAGGTCCGATTCCTGGATGTGGGTATGCCCTTCCTGAAAAGATAATTAAGGTGTTACTGTTAAAACACAATTGCCTATGGCAGAGACTTTCTGCGCAAAAATAAATTTCACTTACCAATATCCTTATCATTTAAACCATACTGTGGATTGACATAAGTTCCATGGACAAGGCACCACTCAGCCACAAACTCCTTTGGAACATTCTGGGTATTCGGTCCAAAGCAAACAATCAAATCATTCGACGGGAGTATCATAACGTACGAGATCATGAACATGAGAGAGGCGTAGGAAAGGATGTAGGACCACTTCTGATGAAAATTCGAAATCCAATTGTCCGTAAAGATCGGCTTTCGCTTCACCTGCAGTTGTTGATAAATCTTGGCGAAGGGGTCGAAAATGTCACCGATGAACACCATGATGAATGACAAAATCAATCGAAGTCGATATCAGAACGGAAGCTGAAGCTAAAATTAACCAATCAAAAATCACAACTTAAATTCAATCAACAATCTGCCAATCAAACAACAATTAAAACGCTCCTGCCACCTGCCTTACCTGAATTTTTAATCAATTATGAATCATTTGACAATCAGCACAATTAAAAATCAAAACAATCAACGACCAAAAAACAAAACCCTTTTTCGGATGACGACACAGTTTGGTTGCTCATCTGCATAATGATATTTCCATCAGACGCAGACGAACGACAAAGAACTCACTCAAATTGGGCTAAAATAGATCTCCAACTGCTGTAAAATATATGCATTCATTCATCTCCACTTGCCCCGTTCCATGTAGAGGTAAACCAAGTGGGTTGTTTTTGTTGTGGAGAAAGCGCTTTTGGCTCTTTGCGAGTGCATTTAACCTTCAAAGCGGAGGTGAAGAACCTGACGGTTATCATTTAAAGGTAAGAAAGATAAGATAATAGTTAAACGCTAGCGCATTTTATGTTTAATGATTGGGTCATTTGTTGCAGGTACTTGACGCAGCGCTTGGAAAGGTCCTGTTGACAGTTGAGCTTGTGAAGAAAAACTGAAGACAGCTTCAAGATGATGAATTTAGAGTTGTTAGGTTAGTAATTGGTGACATTGGTTAATTTAGTGAAGGGATTCTGATTGATTTTTAATTTTTAATTTGATCCATAGAATCTTTCTGTCAAAACTACCCGGAAGAACCGGATGGGGTATTGGACTGCATTTCTGTTGCTGTTACGGCCCAATACAATAAACTTGGAACTCTGCTAGCTGTTGGTTGCAACGATGGTCGCGTTGTCGTTTGGGATTTTATGACAAGGGGGATAGCTAAGGTCATCACAGCGCATTCACATCCCGTCTGTTCTCTCTCGTGGTCCCGGAATGGTCAGAAGATTCTTACTGCTTCAACAGACAACACTGTTACTATCTTAGATGTTATGACGGGGGATTGCGAAAATCGTTTCCGGTTTCCATCACCAGTCCTTAAAGTTCAGTTTCATCCGAGGGATCCGGATAGGTTTCTGGTGAATCCGTTACGCCACCAGGCCCTCATTGTTAATGTGGATGGGTCTCATATTATTGTTCCGATGGAGGATGACGATCTTAATATTGTGGCTTCGTTTGACCGCAGAGGGGACTATGTGTATACGGGAAATGCCAAGGGAAAAGTATCCGCGTATTCTCTTCAAGGGACTACAATAGACCTTCAAGGAAGTTTCCGTATTGGGCAAGGGGCGACTTCAACAACTGCAGTTAAGTCGATTGAATTTGCAAGGAGGGGGGAGTGCTTCCTACTCAACTCTGCTGATAGGATAATACGCGTGTATAATTGCAAGGATGTCACCGAGGCAAGTCAACAGGCTCAACAACATGCGCATTCCTCAGATCATCATGGAAAAGAGAATAGAAAGAAGAAATCGAGAACGCATGATGTTCATTTACCTAATGCTCCTACTGATGGTGAGTTATTGGTTTCGAATGATATGAGTTTTGATTTTGAGACTAATATTTAATATCAAATGAGTTAAAATGTATGTGATTTTGTATACTTTTTTACAGAAGTCCATCCCTTTCTCAACAACAAACCTAGCAAAGATAAACCTGGCCATAGCAAGAAGTCATCCTCTTCGAGTCATTCACATCATCATCACCATCGGCCGAAATCTTCGTCATCATCCTCCGAGTTCAAAAAGTATAAGGACAAAGTTAAATAATTTGATGGTGTATCAGTAGTTTAAGTTTACTTTAATACTACTCCTAGTTAAGCCTATTCCTGAATTTTGTATGTAGTTTTTACAGTTTTACGTAAATCTTGAATTTTGACAGTTATGAATTCTCTAAAGCCCGTTATGTTAGTATTTAATATTAGTTAATGGTTTGTACATTACATGTTGATTTAAGCAATTTATCTTTATTCAATTTTCACTACAACAAAATCTAAAAAATATTTTCTCTTATGTAAAAACGTATTTTTACTACTACGTACCACCATACTAAAATGATTACGTGTACAGATTTATAAGCACACAATAAACAACGCATTCTGTTAAACCCTTGATCAAATCATGTCATTTGTAATTAATCGTCAACTTCGTAAATTAAATCCAGTCTGACTGCTCATTACACTGATTACACATTGGAGTTGGATATATCTAATTCAAATTCACTTTTCCCTGTACATATTCATGGCTTGCTTTACGTAAGAGTCAAAAAATCAGTTAACTATAAATAATGTCTTAAAATTTAAACTATGAAACGACTATGAAAATGCAAACCAGTCAAGTTTCCACAATCAATCATTAACACACTTGACAAAAAAATCGCTGTTATACTCTTGATTAATTTTTCACAATTGCTAACTTTTGTTCTGAGAGATCTTATTGCTAACTTCATTCATGACAAAGACAGTTAAAGAAGAGCATTATGTAATAATTAAAGTTTTATTACAATAATATGCATTAAGTAAGTATATACGGTGCCTCTCTCGCACTAGCTAAATATATAATCAATCAGTTGGTTTTTTATAGCTTATATTTGTTTTTGTTCTCTTGATGGATGCCTACTACAAGTTGAAGAAAAGATATTTTTATTTAATTAATTAAAGGCTATAGCTATGGAATAGGTTAAGCTCCTATGGAGAAGCCGCATCCCAACCGGAACTGATTTTTCACATGATTTAGTGAGCCACATAAGGAGAAAAGGAAAGGCATTGGAAGAAGCCTTTTCTCTAGAACACCGGTGACTGTCCAGTTGTTGTCTATCATGGCCTTCATCGAAAAGTTGGCTTTAGGAAGGTCATACTGGTACGCGACTGACATTGCGAATTGCTGCTGTTGAAAATTGTTCTCGATTTCTAAGCCGAGCTGCAGTTCCTCGTTGAGTCGACGATAGTAGTTAAGACCGATGTTGTTTGTGCCTAAAAAGCCTGACCAGATGGATTCATCAGCTGTAAATAATTAAATATAAAATTAGGAACATCATCGAATTAATTCAGCTTTTGCTGTATTTTAACTTAAGTATTTGAAGTTGTAAAACCATACTTGTATATCTGCCTGAGAAGGTAAGAGCTGTAGCAGACCCTCCAGGAATTTGCGGAGCCTTTTGAAACATTAACTCGGCCCCGATGCAAAAACGAGATGTGACGGACTGCAAGTAGTGAAGCACACCAATACCAGTCTCATTAAATAAGTTGACGTTGGCAAAGGTGACTGCACCGGAACATTCTTGCCCTCGAAGATCCAGGCTGTATTGAGTTGCTGCAAACTTGGAGTTCATGACTTGAACGGCGAATTTGGTCTTCACATAGTCGTTCCAGTGGTAGAAGCCTTGAGCGCTTAAATTTCCACTTGGATCCGTGTCACCAAACAGTACTAATGCAGGCTCATTTGGCGTAAGCATCTTAGTGCCGATATAAGTTGACCCAAATCGGTAACCAGAAGGTGTTAGTGAACTCATTGTAAGAGCATGAGAAACTTGAAATCCCTGATTTAATGACTTGTTTATCACTACTTTGGCACCTTCGAAGGGTTGAGGGAAGATTTCTGCAAATAAAAGAAAGCATTTTGACTCTATCTAAATATTAAATAAAACTTCGAATTTCGAAGCATTCAGTATTCGCTAGAAATATAGTTTTTAATCCCAAATTCTTCATTTTCCATACCTTTGCATTTCTTAGAGAGGTCTTCATATGTCCCAGGATTTAGCTTAAACTTGTCGCACGCTGGTGGCTGATCACCACATGCTCCGGGGGTTGAAGCACCGCCAAGTCCTGAAGGTGGGGGTGGCGGAGGGGGAACAATTGTTGGATCGCAAGGCGTTGCCTCGCATTTTGAAACACCTACACCCATCCTATATCTTTAGACTCTATGAACACTGAGGAGTTGAGTTGCGTTGTTGTTGAGGCACTTATTCGATCAATTCCACACAATTATCTTCTTCAGTTAAGGAATCAGCAAAACCTATAAACGATAAAATTGAGTAAACGTATTAGTAAAATCCGAAAGGGGTAAGTCCAGTTTTATGACTGAATATTTTAGCTTCAATTTCAACTGCTTCAATTTTACAAAATTATGATTTTGTATTTACGAAAAATAATTTTAACAAAATCAAAATCAATTTTTATTCATTCTATTCACTAGCAACACTAGAATTAGAAGATACCCGTAACGCACGTGATTAAAGTTGACAAACAAGACTGACTTCCCCTTTCCACTTATCCATAAAATTAAACTTAGGTCAGAGGTCAGTTAAACTTCAAACTTTGACTGTTGACTAGGTTGAAAAATTACTAAATTACACCATTTCTTGATTCCCCTTTTAATTTTGTTTTAATCAGCCAATTGCTGCACTTTTTTTAGAGATACTAACTAGATAACCACCTCCTTAATTTAAGCACTTATCATCCTCCTTATCGAGTGGAGGCAGTGCTGGAACTGGAAGGGAATTGTAATGCATTTACAATGAAGGGAACACGGGGCACCAGCCTCTCACATTGTCTCATACTCCAGCATAGCCAATTTGAACCGGGCAGTTAAGCGCCTTTTTTGTGGGGAGTTGTGAGACTGATTAATGCATACATTCTAGTACAGGCTTGACTCTCTTCTGAATGGAAGGAATTTTCTCCTCCTTTCCGCTTTGTGTTGTATGGAAGGGGTATGTGCCGTACTTCTTTGAATAGGAGGCGTACCATTTTCTTCTCTAAATGGTCTTTTTAGCCCAACGTCTGGCTCGGGTCATATCAAAGGTGGGTGGACTATTTAAAGTTTTACGGTTGGTTTATACGTGGGTTATACGTGGGTGGCAGAGCTCATCTGTCTAGAACGCAAAAGCGCTTATCAACAGGGTAGACATAAACAAAAGTAAACTAAATGCGTTCGATTAAATCGAAGTTTGAAGTTAGAATGACTAATCAGTTGTGATTGTGCAAAAGTTTGTAATTAGCAGTGCAACAGTTTAAACAGTGCTGAAGGGATAACCTTTAGCTTTCTCTGCGCACCGTATTTTACTCCGAAAACTATAATATTTATTTTAAAAGCTCTGGTAAGAAGTTATGAGTAATTTGTTAATTTAGTGTTATTTCCTATCTATTTTCCTTTGACTGACTTTCTTATTTACTGCTCTTAAGTAATTGCTGCTCGTGGTGGCATTTTTTAGTAACTTCCTTCGGATGCTTTCTAAACGAGAGAGTTTGGAAGGAGAAGGGAGATATCTAAATGCTAAATGATTAGTTTAGTTAAGAAACTTTTGTGAAGTGGGTTGTTGAACTGGTTTAAAAGCAGCGAAGCTGCATGTGATCAGCGTCTGGACACGCAGTTAAATTAATTAAAGTTTAGTGCAACTTATTAATGGATTGTATGTTGTATGTTAATTTAGTTGCAATTTATAATACACAAGTGTCGAGTTGATTGGGCGTGGACAATAATCGAGAGAAAAAATTAAATAGTGGTTGGTAATCGCACGAGTTTTAGGACAATTTATGATAAGGCTTTTCGGATAAGCTTTCTCAAGGCTAGTTTTATAGCGTTCCCTGAGGACATTCAACATTTCCAAGTGCGTCTGAGACTATAGTGGTTTATAGATTACCGGGTAATCATTACCTGGATAGTTTAGTATTTTTTGTGATTGATCGAGATTTTTTATAGGAATGTAGGGTGAAATTGGGATTGATTTTGTGCTGTGCGAAGCGAATGTTTGTGTGACATTAAAACAAAAAATGTGAGCTATAAGCTAATGTATTTAGTTAATTATTTTTAAGAATAGTGCGAATAGAAATGACTCGAAGAATTGGTTAAGCTTCCGCACAAAAACTGAATTATGCGTACATACTTCATCCTTTATTCAATAAACTTAATTGACTTGATTGATTGTGATTAAACCTTTTGCAATTTAAAAATTCTGATTCAGTTGTGCAAAGGGAAGTAGAATCGAGAAGTGATATGGAATTTCATCGAAGTTTTTCTCCAACCATGGAGCTTTCACCATCACCGTATCATTCTTCAGTGAACACCAGACTTGGAAGAAGCTATTTCAGCATTTTCCATCATCATTTTCACCACAGGCGGAAGTATCATAATCATCCGAATTATGATGAAATTAGAAATAATCCGAGCATTTATATGCCACAGCGCTTCTCTTTTGCTGGAACTTGATAGAAACTTGAAAAACTGAGGAAATGTGATGTGGAAATGCATAAGAAAAGTCAATTTCTGGAAAGAAGAATGGACTTCGTTTGAGAAACGAATGACCTACATCAGTAGGGTTTGGAACTGGAACAAACTCTGTAGGAATGCCAAATGAGAAGTGCAAGCGTCCCTGAAATTCAGGACCTGGATTATCCAGTTAAAGTAGGACAGTTTGTATCATCATCTTTCATCATCATGTCATCGCATCACTTCATCTGTCAAATCAAATTCAAAATTGAAATGTCTACTTAATTTGATGGCTCAGTTTTAACTTACACTCTTTTTGTAATTCAATCAAACTTTCAAAATTTAGTTGTATGGTTTAGTACAAGTGAATTTCAGACATTCTCAAAATCATAAATCTCAGTTTTTCTAAAAGACGATAATCGCTGGCACCCGTGGTGGCTTCAATTTGTGCCCATCACAGATATTCCTTTGCTTCGTTTTGAGTCAAAACTTTTGCCATTCAACAAGTTTTGTGCTTTTATGGATGAGTTTGATGAATTTCTGACAAGACGAATATCATACTTCGTCACTGGACCTACTGGAAGACGAAAAGTGGAGTGCGACATGCACGTTCTCAATTTCAATACTACCACAGTTCGTCATATTTTCACGTGATTACTTCAATACATAAAATCATGGTTTTCCATATCATTTTACTGAATATAATATTTACCGATAAACGATTTAAATGTATAGGAAATGGTGATGATGCAAAGATGCAATCTGTATTGCTAATTTGATCTTTCTTTCCCCACAGAATATTATTTGTATCGTTTAGGTCCTAAACTTTAGGATCATAAGATATTCTTGCGTTTACGCATAATTTTATACTATTTTTTTCAAAAAATAACGCTAGCTCTATAAATTTTCAGGAGGACTAGATGTCTCGCCGAGGTAATCATGGAATGATAAAAGGGGAAAGGACACGTCGGAGTTCTCCATCTCTCCGTGGTAGTGGCCAACACCACTCCAGTTCTGGTAACCATCATAGCAGTCATGGTGGCGGTGGAAGTGAAAGACGTAGTGGAGGTGGAGGAGGACGCAGCCCACTCAGATCAAAATTAATGGCAATGTCCGGCTCGTTAGAAGATAATGCCAACAACGCCAGAAGTCGTGGAACAGGTCGAGAGCGTGATCGTGGGGATGAAGCACGGCACAGTCGTCACGATGAAGCCCGCCGAGTTCCAAAGACTTCGCCTTCACGCCGACTTCGAATGGATGAGCAGTCTGGTAGTGGTGGTGGGGGTGGGGGTCGGGGCGAAGGCGGCGGAGGTGCAAGGGATAGAGATAGAGTTGATAGAGACGTTGCGAGGCCCTCTCATCGTTTAGGGGAAAGGGAGAGTGCTCGGGTAATAGGTAGGGAGGGTGGGTCAAATAAAAGGAAGTCTGATTTAGACAGAGCTGTTAAAAGGGCGAGGGAGGATGAGCGATCAAGTTCCTTCTGGAACAAGAAAATTTTGGAGGAAGAAGAAAAGGACCCAGACCGGTGGGGGCATTCTGGCTTCAAAGAAATGTATAGAAAGGACTTGAGAAGCTCTAGTGCATCGCCGTTAAGAAGGACAGGAGGGGGTGTGGGTGCGGGTGGTAGGAGAAAGTCGGTATCCAGGTCTAGATCACGGTCTTTCCATTCTAGGTCGAGATCGAGGTCTCCTAAACATTTGAGCAGGTAGGAAAAAGATTTGGAATTTATTACAAAAATCAAACCATGTTATTTGCACTTGAAGTATAATATCTTTATATTATCTAGCAGGAAAAGGATTTTAACTACCCGAAAAAGCCGAAGTATTTCACCCCGCCATGGTCGTCGTCGCACACCCATTACTGGCAACTTACGTGCTCATAATGGAAATAACGCAACCAGAGATCGACATCGTGGAACAGCGACAAAAAGAACATCCGACCTTCATTCTTCCGCAAAGCGATCCCGCAACCATAATCTGAAAGATCGCCAATATGCTTCCTCGTCTGATTCTTCCTCTGGAATGTCTGCACCACCACGCAAGAAACGAACTAAGATAACGACATCTGGAAAGCGACATGGCAGTCCTACGAGTCCTCGTACTGCGGCGAAGAAAGCGGCGCGAAGAGTTGCTTGCTGGAAAGAAGCCGGTTGCTGACTCCGACTCCCTAAGCAGCTCAATCAGCTCGTCTGACGATGATGATGTGCTTCAACTTCACGCAAAGTCCCACCGTAGTCGTAAAACCAAGAAGGGCTCATTTTCTCATTCTTCCTCCGAAGACTCTTCGTCATCTGGAGCAAGTGCTGAGATGAGAATACGGCGAAAGAGGAGGCTTTTGAGGGGAGGAGCATCTTCCACAACATCTTCTACGTCATCGTTAAGTAGCTCTAGTAGTGAGGAGGATGTCTCCAGTGACGAGTCAGATGTTAGCATTCGACAAAAGGGAAAGAAAAGGGCTTCCTCTGCTTCATCGGATTCCTCGATGTCTAGTAAAGCAAGTGGGACTATTGTCAAAAAGGAACCCAATCCACCAACGAGCACCACCAATAATGGAGAAAGCAGAAAAAGTCTGGATAAAAGAGCAGATAAGAGTAAGGTTATTGAAGCACCCACATCTTCCTCAAAATCTCCAGAAAAGAAAGCTGCAACAAGTAGCACGAATGTTGGTGTCAGCAATTCTACTTTAAAAGCAAAGGCAAAAGCAAGTTCTACTGGGGAAGCGAAAGCAAGCGGAAAGTCTACCGCGGCAAAGGCAACATCATCTTCACTTAAAACTGGCACATCCACTGCTAAAGCCACAAGCTCCACATCCGTTTCAGATGGGAAGAAGAAGAAAGGAGGAATTGCCAAGGAAGACAAAAAGTCTAATCAAGCTGCTGAACCACTAGACTCTGGGGAAACAAATTCATCTTCTGGAACTGAGTCTTCCTCCGATTCCGATTCGGAGCCTAAGATGACCCTTTCAGAAAGGTTTGCAAAGTTAACGCAAACGACGCAAACGGATAAAAGGGAATTTGCTAAACCGTTGTTAGCAATGAACGAAATTGACACTAAACTGAAGGTTGTAAAGGATTTGAGAAATGCTGACATGAAAGTTTATATGGATGGACAGCAACAAATGGAGCATCTTCAGAGACCAAGATCTACTTCAAGGTACAATATTGCTAATTCTTAATTATTTTTGAATCAAATTTGATTTTGAAACATTTAATTCAATTAATTATTTATTTATGGCAGATCTAGATTGCGACCCAGAACACCAGATTATACTGATGGTGAACGCCGCTTTACTTCTGACGAGCGTCGTCGCCACTTCGAACGCATGGCAAGAGATGAGCCGTCAGAGCGCCCAGCAGATTGGTCTGATACCCGAATTCGCTACCAATACTACAAGGATCGGGGCTTCTTTAAAGATAGGCCATGCTCATTCGAAGAGTTTGTGAAATGGGAGGAATGGTGGTATAAATATAGAGACTGGCTAGCTAATGAAGGCTATTACGACCAAGAGCCTCATCATCATGAAGGTGGTTACGGACCTCCTCCTCAAACTCAAGGTCCACCTCCTGCTGACCATCGGGGAGAATGGCATCACCACGCACATGGTCCACCACCACAACAAGGCCCTCCCCATCATCATCAGGGGATGCCTCCACAAGCAAGACATCATCCTGGCAGACATGAAATGGGCCACCCTCCTCCTCCAGCACAAGGGGGATTTGTTCCATTATCCAGCAGAGCTAATTTTGGACGACCCGATGGCAATGCGTATTTGCAATCGGGACAACAAAATATTCGAAGACGAATAGGAAGGACAACGAATGGGAGTTTGGTGGTAAGAGTTGGCGGGGGTGTGAGTGGAGGTGCGAATGGGTTTAGAACTAGTGGTGGAAGACTTGGCGCACCCCCAAATATTAATCGACGATAGATGGTCAAGAAATTAGTAAGGAGTACGAAGTACGAATTGATCTTGGAAGGCGATTGGCGATTTATGGCTGCTTTTGTATCTCACATTTTTTAAAATACAGAAAGCAATAGTGGACTAGATTATAGATTAGATAGTAGTTGAAAGTTTCAACTTGAAACTATTGAAATCTGACTGTATTTATAATGTAGGAGCAGAATTCGCGTATCGTAATTTGGTAAAAACTTGACTCATTGACTGTAGTTTTAGTCAGCTTACCTCTTAATTGTTATCATACATAGGTTGTGATTTAAATATTTTAAATAATTATTTACTGAATAATTTATTTCAAATGAAAAAAAAATCATCGTTTTAATGCTTAATTAACTAGTTTTAATGAGCCATGAGGCATTTAAAATGTAACATAAAATTTTTAAAACATTGACGAAAATAAATTTTTAGATTTAATCGTACTTACAATGTGTTTTAACTGTAATTAAAATAGGACCGCTTGCAATTTTTGCACTTCATAAATTGGATAGAGAAAGCATTACTCCGGAAAACTATTTTTCATAATGAGTAGTAGAATGAAAACACTATATCTTTTGAATATTTGAAAATTTCATGAGCGACAAAAATGGAAATGATTGGTAATTGGAAGCCGACCGAGCCCGAAGGGCGAAGGTCGGCTGTAATTATACGAGCCACCGAAATGACTCGAATGGTCAGCTC
>JAHZMU010000131.1:0-18705 GCA_027743725.1 Rambutsinella grinnellia | reverse complement strand
TACGGGCTCCCTCAAGGAATATTATTAAATGCGCCCATTAGCACCGGTGGTAATTGTCGACCACGTCATTATTATTTACTGTTCTCTTTTCATCCTCCTTTTAGCTTCCTTCTCTCAAAAATTAAAGGAGAGCTACAAAGTACAGCTCCAGTTTTATAATGGGATAATGGTTGAATTTAATAAAAAGTTGAATCGACATGTTCTCTTGCACGCATGTAAATAATCAAGTGTTTGGCTTTGGCTTACTATCATCAGTACTTTTGGCTCCTGATTTTTTAAACATTTTTCTGCATTTTTTAAAAATCCCAAAGCTTTCAGGTGTGGGACTCGAGAGAGAAATAATGACGTCGGCACAATTGAAATAAAACGGGAAAAGTAAGCAGCAATAAAGGTACATATATTCATAGCAATTGCATGATGAAACATCAGAGCTCATGAATCTTGTTGGTTTTAATGCAACGGCAAAAATTGGAAGTGTTCCTGGTTCTGACAGTACACTATTGAAACATGCGATGAAAGCCCGAAAAAAGCCACAGGTTGGCATAAATAGTAGTAATGACATTACCTTGCTCTTTCGTGAATGGAAGGATTATTACACGCACTACGTAGCTAACTATTGTTATTTTCAGTGCAAGTGTGGAGCAAGCGTAGGATTTAGGATTTATTATTTATGTACAGATGTGGTCCGTCTGTTCTTTGGACTGTGGACGTTCACTCTGAAGAGGCGACGTCCAGACAAACTGACATGTCTACAATTACCTATAATCCTCACAAGTTTCTCTGATGATTGTAAACAAGCATAAAACTGAATGACGTTTCTTCCTCCGTCTTCTCTGATATGGAGTAAAAAACTGCTTTTATAAAAAAAATAGGGATTGTAGCCAACTTCTGTGTACAGTTATATTATTATTGTTGTTATTTCTACTGTTCGTTATCATTATTACGGAGTAACAACGAGATATGGAGGCAGAGACTTGTATATGATGTGTGGTGGTAAAAAATGATGTGACTGACGATGAGAAAAGGAAAATAGCTCCTACTGTGAGTGAAGACGTTTTATTTTACCTAATACAATATATTATCTAACCAGTGAGGGTAACAGTAGCAAACTAAAGTCATTTTCTGACCTAACTGAACCTTTAAACAAACCCAATATTTATGTGACAGATATAGTATTGGTCTATAGGTTGTAGAACCTTTTATGTTATCTTATGGAATAGTCAATACTTTTTTTTATCAATTTGGGTACACGAATCTTTTATATCGTAACTGTTCAGTCACAGAAATAGTCATTTTTTAATCTCTTATCATCACTTTTTTTACAACTGTAGAGCAAATAGTATAAGCAGTGTGTGGTGGTAAAACTAAATTATTCTTTTATCGTGTTCCCTCATCGTCATCCATCTCCATCATGACCATCCCTTTCTTTACATTCCCAAAAATATATAAAATATCAAGTAAATATTATGGTGATGATGATAAATAGGAGGACTTTGTGGATTTGGGTGGCTCGGAGGTGGAAAAGCATTTAGTCCTATTTCTATATCTCACTTCACGCCTTGAACAAAAAAACGAATGAAAACAGCACAGCAGAAAACAAACGTACGCGATAACAAACAAGAAGAAAATCAGTTTGAATGTATGCCACTGCGCACAGAAAAATACCAGGCCTACATATAAGCCAGTAAACAAGAAATAGAAATGAAGCAGGTGAGCCTTCAAGGTCTAAAAATCCACATCCACAGACAACAATGAATGTGCACTTGTTTAAGTACACACTGCACTACTTACTCTATTTTTCACCTTTGCTACCGATACCATTTTATTTTTCTTGACATGAAAAACTTTTCACTATTTTCCTCTCTCTCTCTCTTTTAAAACTACAACAAATCATTCCTGAAACCGGACTTTGTGCTCAAAGTATCGGTTCCGTCCTCTGTTTTTCCAAACCCTTTTTACTCGAAACCCTTTCTTAAAAAAGCTATTTGCTGCTGAGAGACATGAACTGAGCTGTCAATCCACTTCCCATGAAATTGTAAAAAACCTTTTGCCTTATCAACTCCTTATCATATCAAAATATATTTTTGCTTCCTTACCATTCGTTAGTATTTTGAACAGGAATACGTATCACGAAAAAACACCTTTTCCTAAAACTCAATACACTTGACAGCTTATTTCAAAAGGACACTGAACCAAATTATCGCGAATAAGCTTACATGTTTCGACACTGACATTTAACAATTATCAAGTCTCTTGTCTCATTTGCAAGGGATGCATTTATGATTTAAACAAAACAATCACAAGCTTTTATTGCACTTGCATTATCCAAAACTAATCACTTAAATATTTTCATACAAGTTCCAAAACAACTTATTGCTTCCTCAGACACTCTCCCAAACACACACACATTTGTCACATTTTATTCACTTTTTCGCCAAAACTCTCAAACTCACTTCCCCAAAACCGTTGTCAAGTCTCAACAATCCCTCCTCCTCTTGGTCTCAACTGTTGCTGATGCTGATTTGATGTTTGTTGCTTCAATCTGTCATTCCCTCCCATCATTCCTTCTGCATGCAATAATCATCAACATCATCAGCGTGTTCTCGAGCTGTGTCTCCTGAGCAAAACCTGAATATAAACTGATGGGAAACAGTTGACTCTCATTGTTGTTAGTGGAGAACCCACAACCCCATATGAAAATTGTATTGAGAGTACTGAAGACAAGTGTGCCTTTCCTCCTTGGTAAAAACTGGTTACAATAAAACATTACACACTCCTACTCCACATGTGTTATTGTTACTTTACCCAACCATTATTATTACTGTTGCATGCTATTATTGCAGTGCATTCCCTTGCCCTTACCAGTAGAGTAATCATTACATGAGAAAATACTGGCAAGAGAAGAGAGGAGGAACGAACCAGCAAAAAATATGAGGACAGATGAGCATTTTATAATGATAATACCTAAAAGATAGTCAGTGACTCACTCCTGCACTGCTACAGGTTTAACTATTTTAAAAAGCTTATAATCCTACATAAACTTTTCAATGTACACAAAATGCATTTTTCTGCGTGTGTTGTTTGTGTGTGGGGATAAAATGTGTAAGTGAACGAACTATGAAGAGAGGAGAGAAAAAAGTGTGTGAGAGTGATCAGTAGTTAGAGTTTAGCTGCTTATTTTTACGTGTAATTTTCATACTCCTTCTCTCTCCTCCACTCTCACACAGATACAGAGAAGTAAAGTGATTCACATATTCGTTAGTTCATTTAACTCGGCTCATTTTATTCTCACATTTTATACTGTACACCAAATACGATTCTTTCATTAATGGGAATGATGGGATGGAGAAATAAATAAAGCTTTTCTGCTTGTCGTGCGGAGGAAAATGCATCCCATATTGCATGTGTTTTCCATGCTCGCTTTTACTTGGCATGTTTTGCTATACCTAAAGGATATTGAAATAAGAGAAGTAAAAGAGTGTTTTACACATGGTAAGAAGATTGCAACAGTTGTTTCATGTAATAAGTAGGGGTAATAGTGTGTAGCAAAAGTTGGAGATGGATTGGACATTTGCATGAAAACTTTTACTGTCCTCTTCATGCCTTATGAAAACTTGAGTGCGTGAATCTGATCAAGAGATGTTTGAAAACGCATGCTTTTTCTAGATTTAGCTTTGGTTTTGAATTCCAACTATTTTCAACTCTGTTGCAAGTTGCAACAACATTCATTTTTCTATGGAATAACCTAAAACAAATATAAATTATATGTAATGAAAGAAACAGCGGAATATTTACGTTTCAATTCGATATCACTTGATTTTATCAACAAGCTAGTGACAATGGAATTTGCGTCTGGCAGTTTTGGTGTCGTAATTAAATGGGAAATATGGGAAAACATCTGAAAAAATATGACTGCAAGTTTCATAATAATGCGCGTTTTGAATTACAATTTTACGTTTCATTTTTAGCAGGTGCAGAGCTATGAAAGTAACATGAACCATGTCAGTAAATGTATGAATGAATATTTAAATTTGTAAAACGCTTAGCAAAGTTTCACTTCTTTTTACCTGCATCGACAAGTTCAAATCAATTTTGCGATTTGGAGTTTTCGCCCTCCGTTATTAGTTGCTTACAACTCTTTAGAGCTTTGAGAGTGATTTGAGAGTAGCCGTGTCCTCAATTAACGATAATGATAAATCTCCCGAACACTTAGAAAATGATTTTTATGTAAGGGTCTGAATATTTGAATGCTTAATAGCCGCTTTCTTGTCCCATTATTCATTTTCTTTGCAGTAATGAATGTAGGTAGTTGGTAGCCCATCCCTAGTCCATTCAGATTTTTCGACAATTACCTACCAATTGCACTTTTCTCTTGAGAGCAACAGAACGTAACAAATACTATTCATAAAAAAGGCCTTAGAAGGGAGAAAAGGAACAGGTAAAGTTAGTATTTTGCAACTTCCAAGTGGTAAGAATGAAGTAGCATTTTAACGATTTAAGAACGAGAAAAAGCGGAACAGTTCCTTGTGAGGTAATGAGATATGAGGGGCTCGTATCATCTCACTCATAATTTTGCACTTGACTGTCTTATCGTCAAGTGTAGAACTCACAATTATCTGCCAATACAAGTCTTGCTTTCAACAGGAGCAGAATATGATTGTTATGCAAAGTCTACTACCATCTCCTACAATCAGTATAATGAAGAACAGGTAGTGTCATGTAGTAGTCGTGGCAGAAAATAATTTATTTTTAAATACAAGTCTGTGCACATTTTCTGCTTGTCCAAGTGAAAGAGATAGACCATATCTAGTAACAAAATACCGGTCCATGATTTAATAGCTTTGTTATAATTATATTGCTGGTTCTGGGACCAGACTGCATCTTTTATTACGCATAAACAGTGTAGTCTGCTTACTCTCACACATTTGTTCGCCAAACTGTTGCCCTAAATGACTCAAGCTACTAAACAATTCTTGTCTAGAGCTAAAGCTAGAAAGCTATACAAGTTGTGCATTTTTTCTCCTAGAAAATTATGACCATATTAGCATATTATTCACGTTGCGTTCCTGCGTCTCTGGATGATCATTATGAGTTTGAGCAAGTGTTTATTATCAGTTTTTAATGTGGTGGAGCATTATAAGGCTGTAAGAATTTATTGTAGCTCACTCCCATTAAATGTATAATTCACTACTTTTACTTTCCATAAAGTCCGTTTTTTGCAGAGTAAAATGAATGTCTACAGCCAATGAGCCAACATACTGGATTGGATGATCGTAAAAGGGTAAAGAGAAAAGACTTATTAATTAATGAGCTAGCCTCTTTCCATCCAACATCTTTTTCTTTGATAGGAAAAGCATGTCATAAAATAAATTAGTGCTACACTCCACTACACCACGCCACCATTTATCTTTGTGCTTTCCAACCTGAACGGACACTAAAGGATAATCCAGGTTAAGTAATCTATTAGTACGTGCATCTCACCATATACATTTTGCATCTCACTTTCATCTAGGGAAATGTTTTACTGCCTTGAAAACTCCAGCTCTTCCTTTTCTGTAGGTTGATTTATAGAGGTGGAAGATGAACTGAACTTTTCTCCTTTTTTGTCAGAATCGGTAGTTATTTCCGTGTCTGTGTGTAGTAGCCATGAGCGTACACAAATCATTCTTTTTATGTAAATGTGGTACACTAACAAGAGTCCTTTAGAGTAAGATGGCGAATAGCAATTCTGTGAATATGAATGAGAGAGCTTAAACATAAAATGTTTTCATATATTCCTCCCAAAAGGAGAATTTCTGAATTTCATCCACAACTACGAATGGATGTTGACTATTTATCTTGTGCCTAAATGCTGTCAAAATATACAGAGTCCAACCGGCTTTATATAATAACATGATACATTATCTTCTGCAACATTTTATGTTACTTTGTACAGCTCCTGTTATCATGATAGTTCCCCTTAAAAACACCACCTATAATGAGAAGATAGAGGCGGAGGAGGAGGAGGATAATACCGAAATGAGTTTGAAACGGTTCCAAAAATTATCACAACAACCACCACTTACTAAACGGCTCTCTTCCTCCTTCTTCTAACTAGTCATAGTTGTTGTGTGGCTGTTTTGCTTGTTATTTTAACGAAAGGATTGCCGAAGAGCAAGGCACACAGTTTTAAAAGCTGTTTTCTAACTGCATGGAGGAGAGAAGAAGTGGCGTAAACGATGACGATGAGGATGCTGTCATGTTACATTTTTATTTGATAATATTCCTTCCTTAAATGCAACGAGCTTGGAAAATCAAACTTTGCCTTAAATTCTGAAACTACTTTTTCATACCTCTCTCCTTTCTCTCTCTCCTACTCATAAAATCGTTTCATCCGAGTAATAGTAGAAGGCAAAATAAAACACTTATTTGAAAGTGTGTAAGTGGCAAAATAAATGGTAATGGTTGTTTCATAGTCCCGCATTCTTCACTGCTCTGATGCCCTGGCCTGATCTTCTTTCGATCATATCCTTCTCTTCCTTTAAATACTCTGTTTACTTTGCAATTTCAACTTCTCTCCCTGCCTCTAATACAAACAGAGGAAAAAAGTTCGGTAAGCCACTCATTCTTTTAGCCTACTTTCCTCTCCCCAAAAATATCAGACGATTATTGCCTATATCCATTTCATATTTCATGCGAGCATTATTACCACGTCGTATTGCGTACGGGCTAGTAATAATCATAAGTAAATAATAATAATGTTTAACACTGATAGCAATAATAGTATTTCAATTTTCCGTTTTTTTCCACTATTCTTCACTGCTCTGATGCCCTGGCCTGATCTTCTTTCGATCATATCCTTCTCTTCCTTTAAATACTCTGTTTACTTTGCAATTTCAACTTCTCTCCCTGCCTCTAATACAAACAGGGGAAAAAGTTCGGTAAGCCACTCAATCTTTTAGCCTACTTTCCTCTCCCCAAAAATATCAGACGATTATTGCCTATATTCATTTCATATTTCATGCGAGCATTATTACCACGTCGTATTGCGTACGGGCTAGTAATAATCATAAGTAAATAATAATAATGTTTAACACTGATAGCAATAATAGTATTTCAATTTTTCCGCTTTTTTCCACAAGTTTATTTCATATGAGTGCAAATAAGGTTCTTCTCAAAAGTTTGAAGTAATTTCAGTATTTTTCAGATAGCAAAAAATATCTCGTTCTCCGCTTTCCTGTTCCCGATACGATAATGACAATGATGTAGTCATTTTTTGCAACAACCCACAACTTATATTGGTAGTGTAAATGGCAAGTTGCACTTTGAGAGAGGAAACTGACTTGGAGAAATGAGGGTAGCAATACACGAGAGAAAGGAAAGCAGAAATTTTAACTTAAAAGAGATTTATCTACAATTCACGATGAAAACTTGCTTTGCTCTTTGGTCTGGTGCAATTTGCCTTGTTGTAGTGTGCAAGTTACAAGCTCATTTCCGATTACCTTACTACGTGCCATACACAATTTGAGTATCAGATGTCAGTCATCATGTAATAGGAGTTTGAAGTTTGCATTTAGTCTCAGTCTCAGTATGACTGTGAGTAAAATAAGAAATTTCACAGGATTTCCTTATCTTCTCCTTCTTCCTGGGCAAATAGGTCAAGTTTCTCGTTGTGTGGAGATAGAAGTGGAGTGATGATAACCCAAATGAGCACTCTTTATACATAATACCTACGAAAAAAGGAAAGGAGTAAATGGATTGTTAAATTTCATATTATAGTTTGTAATTACTGAGAGTAACACAGATGAATGCACCGGATTCATGCAGGCGGGGAGGAATGATCATGATGATGTTTGCTAAGTGAATGTTTCACATTCTTTCTCGATTTCGCATCCGATCTTGTTTCAAAGAGGAAAATGGTGTACAAGTCGTTACACAAAATTCTGAAGTGAGTAGAGCTTCAAGTAAATTCAATTGGACAGAGGTATGTCGTTGCTGCTATTTAACTTTGTAGAATTTCTTGAAGAGGAAGAAGATCTGGGAAAGTACGAAAATATAAACAGATTCATTATTACTGCTCGCCTCTCATCTTGTTACACCCTCTCATCTGCATTTTGCTTCGGTATGCGGACGCGTCTGCATGCCAGAGGAATTTCATTCAACTTAGAAACTACTCTCTCGTGTTCCGTCCCTATTCCATAAAATTCAGCTGCACATGACTAACTCAAGTAATCGCCATCTCATCTTCCCTACTTATTTTCTTTCCATCGCTTGTGAAAATGACTTTAAATTATTTCTGTTTTGGATGAAGTTGCAGCTTTCATAGGCTGAATATGGATGGCCAAATGAAAGTTTTAAGTTATTGTGTTTTACTACTGAGGTAATAATGACGGGTTTCATTTACAGGCTGAAAGCAAGCTAGCAAAAAGGGAATGATCGTCATGATTTTAACAATGCCTTTGTCATTTAAGGCAAAGTTTTCTAACAATGCGTAAGTAAACGATGCGTATTTTTTACAAGTTTAGAAAATGCAAGGAGATCATCATTATGCATAGTCTGGTTCTAAACTTAATTTTCTTTTGAGCTAAAAATAGGTTCAGTGCTCCTTTTCATATTGTAATTGAGTCAGGTATTTTCTTTTGATGTAATTTTTGTTTACATTTTGTGGAGCGTATTTGATTGCGTTTTTTATTGCTTTCTCGATAAATGTGTCTGCAGTAAAATGTAAAATGTTATATTAACAGAGAAACACAACGCGTAGCAGGTATTAATATCAGGCAGGTGAACCAAGCACGTCATAATGATTCTATGAAAGTTCAATTTACTATGAAAATTGAAAATGTTTTGCTTTCCACTAGTGTATCTCTCCATGTCCTTGAGCGAGCTTAGCGAAAGAAAGGAATTAAAGTTGTTTTTACGCTTCTGTTTTAGAGAATACACTTTAGACCAAAATAGAATGAAAATACCCTCCAATTATGGAAAGTATTTCTGCTCGTAAATGGAATTTGATATCCACCAAGCCTTTATCACTAAATGGCTTCAAGAATTATAAATAGATGTATTATCTAGAAATTGTTTCCAGCTATTCAATTAATAAATGCAAAAAAGTAAGTGCATACGAAGGCCATTCGATTGATTGAAGTTTTCTAGTTTTTTTGTGCAAAATTGATTTTGCTTCAAAACACAAAAGAGTTAATGCAATATTGAAATCTGTCTTGTCATTCTGGTTAAGATTTTGCTCTTTGTTTGGTCTTAACTTTTCCCCAATTCGATCGTTCAATCTAACAATTTAACGATCGCCTCGTATTTATAAAGCAAGTGAATGCTTCCTCGTGTATTTACACATTCGGTAAAGTCGAGATTATTATGTTAATCTCTACCTCTCAAGATTATGTTGATTTCCCGAGAATCCCTTCAGCGTACAACTTTCTGTCTATTTTTTGTTCCATTTTCGGATAAACATTCGCTTCAACTCGACACATCCAAGCGCAAAAATTGCTCAGAGAGGAAGGAACTAAACGTACCGTGGAGAAGCGTCAATCTCACATGTTACCTTTGGTAAGTAGTCCACACATAAAATGCAAAGACGACACGGGCAAATCCCAATGGAGTGCTTTTGATGAGTTTTTTCGAGGAGAAAAAACGGAAGGGGAATGACCCAGGACTACAAAACATAAGAAAGTTAGCAAAAAGGAATAATGTTCGTTCTACCGACTGCAACCCTATATCATCGGTATCGCCATTAACAATCATCGTCGCATCATCTCAGTGATCATCATCAGGCTGCAAGGTAGCAAAAATGGCCTTACGGAGGAAAGTGATGGTGGTAATGATGAAGATGCTCTTCAATTTCAAACCTTGAGGGGAAGACACAGTTAGAAGTGTGCATGTACATCATGATATTGTTACCAATCGAAAATGGCCTTACGGAGGAAAGTGATGGTGGTAATGATGAAGATGCTCTTCAATTTCAAACCTTGAGGGGAAGACACAGTTAGAAGTGTGCATGTACATCATGATATTGTTACTTCAGTCTAGTCAACTCTTGACGATGTCAAATTGGACAATGCAAAAATATCTTTTGAGAGTTGACGATTGTCCTGCATTCACTCGCAATTTCATTTTGAAAATCATTTGAAAATAATAAAAATAGTAATAAAAGGGCCAACCATTCATTGACAAGTTTAAATTTGAGTTGTAAAAATTCTTCCTGGTAAGGAAGACACATTAACTTTTCTCTTTTATTGTTGAGAGAGTGAACTGGCATTAGAAATTAAAAAGAGTGCATCAAAATCTCCGTCACATCCTCACCCGGACTAGAGTAACAATATGCTATTAGCTTTTTTGATAATCACGATACGATTGAAATGGATTTGATGATATGATAGGATAGGAGAACATGTCAAGAAAATGCGCTTGAGCATCCCATCTCGCTCTCTCGACAATCTACTTGTTTCCATTCAAACCAAACTATTAAAAGCGGTAATAGGATGAGCGAGACAGATGCTGTCGGAGAAGGTGATTCTTGAAGAAAGGAAAAATAGGATGCGAATATGATGCAGTCTTGTGCAAAACGTGAGGTGCGCGATTATTACTCACAACAATGTATGATTATTATTATGATTACTAGATAGTTTTGGCTTTGATAATAAAGGAAGCTGTAGAGATGGACGGTATTCGGATTTTTCGCGACACCATGTTCGCGACCGCATGTTCGCGACGACTCAATTCGCGACCTACATCTTCGCGACGTAACAAGTTCGCGACCATACAAGTTCGCGACGCCTCTTTTCGCGACGTATACATGTTCGCGACCTTTTTAATTCCCCACACGTTTAGGGACTTGTTAAAAATTTTAATAGGGGTTTCAACTCTGCTTAGTCTAGTAAATAACAGATGAAACAGTATACAGGAAATTCCAGTCATAAATGGGAAAGCATCATGTGCGGACCACTATTTTAATAGGAGTTTTTCTGTATATTGAATATATCTTCAAAATTTAAAATCTTATTCATTAAAATTTAGCTTTAAACATATCTTAATTTTATCATAAAATCTTAAAGAAGATATTGTTTTCAATGTATTTTAACTACTTGACTTGCTGCATTATTAACGTAACCTACCAGGTTTACTATCCTGAATAATTTTATATTTCAATAGCACAATTTAAAAAAAGATATATTCAATATCCACAAACATATTTTATTTCAAAATATATTTTATTTATAAAGTATGATAACGTGGTTATTTTTGTGTTATTTATGGGACTGGTCTCTAAAACGGATGATGTCTTTCCACTGATGATTGAAATTTCCTGTATTAAATTGCAGAAATTGTTTCATCTTTTTTATAGTAGACTAAGCATAGTCGAAACCCGTTTAAATTTTAATAAGTCCCTAAACGGTGTGGGAATTTAAAAAGGTCGCGAACATGTATATCTACGTCGCGAAGATGTAGGTCGCGAATTGAGTCGTCGCGAACATGCGGTCGCGAACCTACCGTCGCGAATAATCCTAGAATCGAGATGGACAAGTTGAAAGCTACATGTTTGTGGACTTGTCTAGGAAAATGCTTTTGAGATGCACATTCTTTAATCTTTGTTTTTAATGTTTCTAGTATGGCAGAGAAATTCGATAAAACGATCATCAATTCATACCAAAATAATTACAGAATTCTTGTTCGGTCGATGTGACAAACGGGAAATGTGTGGCGCGTTCTACGCAACAAAGACTCATCACTACTCACATCAACAGCCCTCCTTAAAAATTGACCAGATGCCCATTCCACAAAGATTTGTGTTACCAACCTGATTTTTATTCAATCTCTGCGTCTGCTCTCTCGTCCTCAGTCACATTTTTTTCATGGAAAGCATGTTATTAGAATCGGTAAAATGTACCTTTCAACTGTGAATATTTATGAGATTCAGAACATGACAAGCAAGTGTTGAAAGGGATCCTTTTTTTTCAAGCAAAGAATAAAAAAAATTTGCTCTCAATAAAATTCCAAACCCTCTTTATTCGCAATAAGCATTGTTATTCCTAGAGGTTTGAGCTATAAAGGTATGCATTACACATAATAATAGACATTTCCCTTACACAAATATATGAAAAATCGTAATAAAGGGAGTAAAATAGAATTCGCTTTGTATCCTGTTTAGTGTTTACTTTTGAAAGGGCTTTGTTGAAGTTCTATCGTAAGTATTTCATATTAGTGTTATTACCTGTTGAGTACTATATAGATCTTTTTTTGTGGATTTAGCAATTGTACAAGAAATCTCTTTGTCATCTTTAAAATGATAAGACTCGTGATGTAATCTTGAGAAAAGTAATCATAAAATAATAATATTTTCTTTGGCAAAATAGTTGATGCATTTTTGAAACTTTTGATGTTGATATTTTTACACCAATTTTCATACCACAGTTGGTAAACTATCTTCTTATTTTGGCTCTTTTGGATAAAAATGAGAGTACGAGTTTGCCCAACTAATAGGAACATACGGCACATCTCAAGTCCAAATCTAAAAGATGAAGTTATTTATGGTTCGTTAAGAAAATAAAAATATTCACTCTCACTAAATTCTCTCCGTTGAATTGAAGATAATGCTGTCAACACGTTGCATCATTGACGTTATCAAATTGTAATGTTCATGATCCTTTTGGATCATGGTGAGAGCAATGACTGTGAGGAATTTTGTTTAAAAATAGCAAAAAAGCCGAATCAAGTTATTGATATAAATCTAGACGAGCAAAATGCCTGAAGCGGAAAAAAGTTGGAGCGCTGGCTATATGGAGAGTTGGAGATTTTATCAAAATTTGAAAAAGCTTTCTTCGTGACAGTTCGTTTGTCATTGAACCAGCTTCGATTTGTATAACCTTTTTAATATTTTACTTTCTTTTTATAAACCGCAAAGTAGTTCGGGTGAAAGATGATGACGTGGGTTGGGAAGGGATTTCAGGAAATAATCCGTACGTGTGTAGCAACGTGTGTGAAAGGCCGTTTAGTAATTCCTCTCTTGCTCAATCTTCCATATAAATATTTACTAAACCTGCTAAGGTGGCTGATTTTAATGATTAGCGATCATTGACATGTTTACGCTTCAATTTAGCAAAATTCGCAGGAATGAATTAATGACATAAAATGTTTATGTATGAGGATGGTAGACACATTCCTCCTTCCGCCGCCACGGATGGAATCTTGATGATGATGCAATAACAATCCAAGAAATAATAACTATAGACGACAAGTCGCAATTGAGATGGAATGCCATTCAAATAAAATTAATTAAAGATTTGGAGACAGCTCAATTCTGATGCGCGTGCAAATTTGCATTCCTATACAAGTGCAAATATTTTCAGGATGTTTTTAATTAGTTGTGAGCGAGCAGCTTCTTTGGCATAGATTGAGATTCTGGAGAAACGGGAAGAAAGTGGAAAACTATTGGGGCGCTTCCGTATATTTTACGCTGCTTACGTTTGCACCGGAAAATGTTTTGTGAATAATTTTGTTCGATGACTTCCGCATAGAGATTTGACTACGACTCCCACTACGTATAGAAAATAATAGTAGTTATCGCAAAAGTTTTCTATAGAAAAGTTCTTTTACACCCTTCCTATTTGAAGGCGCCTCACCTCTCTTCTATTTAGCGAAGCATGATCTTTATCTAATCTTTTCAACTATGAATTCATGTCCTTCAGTTTCCCAGCAGCATCCACCTGATATATTGTATGGAGAAGGAACAAGAGAGAGAGAAACTTATGCAAAGACAGTTTTTTACATCACTTCATAGAATTTCGAGACAGCAAAAGCAACTCGTTTCCTCCGCTTCACTGCATTTCCCCCTCCACGAAACTTCGGTTCACGTCACGTCTTCACATCACTTAGTTTTGTCAGAAGAATTACATTAGTACAGAGGCCTGCTAGTAATTTTTGTCACTGCAACTACAACAATGCATGATTTTAACTGAATCTTCTAAAAAAAATCTACAAGCCAACTTAAATTCCGATTCATTCATTTGAATTGTACAAATCCAACTTTTCAAGTGCGGTGAGAAATGAATGGATTTTTTTATTTATTGAATTCACAGAAAACTCCTTTGGCAATTGTTATTACCTTCTTATATTACAAAACACCTTTGCACAGGTAGGTGGCTTAGTCGTGATGCAGTTATTAACCTTTGAATATGATAATTTAGCTTAGGATTTGTTCATCTCTCTCAAATGTTTGGTTTCTTTTAGTAAAGGTCTATTTCTGCTTGGTAGACTTTTTATATATTACAAATTAAAATGAGATCCCCAATCCAATAAGAAGGCAGTGAGCTATGAATGACGAATTTATAAACTTCTCTTGTAATGTAAAAAAAGTTGCACCAGCAGAGAAAACTGTTTCTTCCGTAGATGGACAATGAAGAAACCAGATTTCTGCTTGCGGTATAATAACCAATATGATTTCTTAAATTAAGCTTCTTATCTCTATCCTATGGATTGAATCTCAATCATTCGAGTATTATAGAATGGTATTGTTGGATGAGGATGATATTATGAAGAAATTCCATTTCCTATTTTGGCCTGAGAGTATTCTAAGTTCTATTAAAAAGTATAAAGTATTTGTATAAAATGCCAAATGTGATATCATATTAAAAAGTTGAATGTGCTCGGATGTTCTGTCAAGAGAAAAATATTTGAAATTATCTGGAAATGGGCTTTCTCCGAGAAGACTTACCAACTGTACCTATATTCCTAGTACATGTCTAATGGATTTCGTTATTGAAGCAAAGAATTTAATAAAGATGTGGGTTGTGAATTTTTCATAAAGCAAACTCATTAAGTGAATATTCCATACACAGGAGTAAGTGGATGATGATGATGTTGGCATATAATGTTAAAAAGAATTACATCTCAAAGCGGACGGAGTTCAAGAGAAATCTCTTGAGATGTGTCAAGAACAGGTCGAATAAGACAACAAAAGGAAGCAACTGGAAGTGTAGGGATTTTTTTGAAGTAGGCGTGTGTGGACATTGTAGCGAAATAATAATTGCAAATAGACAGTTCCATATCTATATTTCTATCTCATGCATCATTTATTTCATAAGTAGAAACGACATTTGACATTTTCCCTGAATAATCTATGTCCAACTTTCCCAAAACGAGATCTGACAGTTCAGTATTAAGGAAACGGGACGAGCCTTTTATGCCTTTTCTTTGACTCATATTCAATAGCTTCTTTCTCCAAAGAACTGCATTCTTACCTTGACCAGCATCAGTTGTCAATGTCTAAATATATATTCTCTGGAGTGTAGTGCAGACTTCTTTTGAGGTCACATAAGATCCGACATTTAAGGATCTACAAATGAGATGAGATCATGTGGATTTCCTTCTATTTTTATCTCCCTTGTTTCCCACATAGCATCTCGAATCACAAAGTTTTGCATGTAACGTAAACTGTTATTTATTTGTCTCGTATGGAGAAAGTCTTGATGCTGCCCTCCAGTCTAAGCATTTGGCCAACCAGTATCATTTTCAAATGGTATGTATTCCTTTGAAACTTTCTCGCTCGGGAATGCTTAAAGGTCGCGTTTAGTCATTTGACAAGGATGTTCTTTACTTACGTTTTTAAAGTTTCAAATTACTATGTACTATGAATGTTTCATTCTACAGAATAAAAGTCTAGTTAGATACAATCAAAGAAGAAAGTTAATTCTTTGTGCTGGAACCTACATCGTTTTCTATATATTTTGATAGCTTAAATTTGAATAAGCTATTTCTATGTAAGGTTTAAATAAAAATGGTCATCATTAAAATGCTTATAATTATACTTTAATTTGCCGTTAGAAATGTTTAACAAGGTTAAATATCTTGTGAAAATAATTGATGACATGTTAAATTTAATTATACACTGCAGCTACTTCCGTTATTAAACCCGTACTAGCTTTTCTAGTCAGAATTTGTACGTCCATAATTAAACCACTTAGCCACTGCCTGCTCCAGTACCTTGCTGACCACCACCACCACCACCCATCCTTCCTTTCAGTCCCTGCATAACACCTTTAAGTGCGTTGCCTCCTTTACTAATCGCGCTTTGAAGCGCTCCCATCATCGTACTTCTTTTGTTCCGTACTAAAATTTATGAATTAAATTAAATATACTTTAAACTGCAATCAAATAAATATAATATTTCACCAAGATTTTCCTCCTCGTCTAGTGGTGAAGCCTATTTAAAAATTTATAAATTAATCCATCACTTTTTACCTGTTTCAGTTTAAAAATGTATTTCTTACCAATACTAAATTGACCACAACCAAAATCAGTAGTATTTTCCCAATCATCTTAATTGGGTAATCCTTTGGCAATCGGTTTGATTCGAGTGTTGTCCACGTTGTAAGTTTGCTAAATGATCAGTGAGCATCTCCGCTCTTGAAATATTTATAAATTTGCGTTTCCTGTGGAAAACTTATTTATATTTTCGGAACAATATGCTAGACATGATATTTATTGAATTTCAGGCAACTTTGTTGAATTTTGGATAATTTGTTGAGTTCTGCTTTTGTTGATAATTTGAAAGCAAAACAATTTCTTTTATTAAAATGAAGCAAATATTTTGCAGCAAATCAATTTAAAAAGACACGCAAGTACAGAGTAGACTAAAGTGACATGCTATTAGCTACATGCTATTAGCATGAAAATAAGCTTGCGTGCAAACTCTGGTTAAAGTTCTTTATCAAAATTCCTATAATGTTGCATTCCGTTTTTAAGAATCAATTAAACCATCAATGAACAAAATAAATGTCATCCAAGGTGGTCTCGAAGCGTATATAACTGGCAGCATTCCCAAGTTGAATTGTCAAACTTACTATATCATCCACCTGCGTTCTTTTGGCGGACTACCTTTCTATGCATGTTTGAGTTATTGAGTAGCATTATTTAATTAAAATAAAGACTTCACTTGAGTGATACTACTTTGATGGAATTTCTTTCATTTATTCAAAATTTATTCAGCGGAGAATACCTGGAAATCTTAATTAAATTTAGACTTTATTTCCTCCCATGACTTTCACACGGGACATGGAATAAGTCACCTCTAACAAAATTTGAAAAATGAGGTTAGCACAACAAAAGAGAAGAGATGGAAAGATATGGAGAAAACGCTTCATCCAGAAAGCATATTATTAATACGAGTCAGTAAAAGGAGATAAAACACGGCCAGTCTTGTTTTAGGGAGACAAGAAGATTCTCTCTGGCAATGAAAAAGTATTTCCGTGTTTTCTCCAAACCGTAAACGGGATTTTTCGGAGCATCGTGTTCGCATCAGTACATTAGACCAATCCCATGGAATTCAAGTTGTGTGACAAAGAGCTCAGCTCATTTCACCTTCTCTATATCGAAATGCAGTCCAAGGCTTTCACTTCCCCGAGTAGGTCGCAGTTGCACGTGTCCTTGGCACTAAAGGGCTGACACATAATACGGGATGAAAGCGTGATATGATCTAAAGACTTTTTATCCTGGGACTCTAATATAAAATATAAATGTTTCTTTGTCCCGCCTCCATATATTATTTTCATCGTCTGAATGGGATAAGAATACGAAGGGCTTTAAACACGAGAGATATTACAGGTTGACAATGGATTCTGGGTAGAAATTTTAAACTCAAAGGTTATATTCGGGTTACTAGTTTCGAGAGTGCTTGCAAGCCACTTTCACCCATAATGCCCTGAGAATATGTCTGACAATGGGAAGTTTTCTCGGAAAGAGAGGAGAAAGTAAAAATAGAGTTTTAGCCCCGCTTTTCAAGAGATGGGAAATGCCATGGGTTGCTAGTTGAAATCCGGGGAGCTCTTGATCCTGTTGGGATATCGAATATATCATAAACTGTTGCCTATTAAGTATTATATAGGCGAAATATAAATCAAGGTCAGCCGTTTAATGATTGGCTTTGCGTCCCAAAATAGTAATATTTTATGCGCGTCATTCTAAGGGAAATGCTTAAAAACTTTATCATTTGGTTTTAAAACTAGTTCCAGCATCCTTTTAGTCGGGCCAATAGTTTTTTTTTATAAAAGTCATGGTACGATACGCTCATCATTATAGTTATGTAAAGCTATTGATATAACCGTTATTTTATTCATATAAAATTCCTAAAATAGTTGGCGTATATGTCACGAGTGTACATGGCTGACATTTCCCTAAAAGGGAGAATACCGGTCTCCGCCCAAAACACCGAGACTGGTTCAGTGTTTGTGTTTGTATTGGAGACAAATCAGCTATTTATACTTTGTAAGGAAATGAATGAGCAATTCCTTTGACTCGTTATCAAGATTGGCAAAAAAGGAAAAAGCATAGGCTATTTGTAGAACTTGTACTTGTACAAAGTAATATGTGGGCGGAACGAGGTTTAATACGGTTTAAGTGGTTCAGCCACTATGGAATAAGTCAATCCAGTTAATTGGAAAAGTTACGTTTCACACACCAGATACCTGGGGAGATGCGCTGGATGACAATAAAAATGATCCTCGATTAAATACTTTCTTCCTCTTCCTCTTTGCATGTTCTAATATGCATGTTCTAATATGCATGAAATTATTCAACCACACGAATCATGTGACCCTCCACAATATCTATATAAAGGAGACATGCTCACGATCAAGGGCAAGTTGCGTTCAATGAATATGCAAGAATTAAAGCATCTTTCAACTGTTTCCCTTAATCATTAAAAAATGTTGCAGAAAATATTTC
>JAHZMU010000130.1:0-33952 GCA_027743725.1 Rambutsinella grinnellia | reverse complement strand
GAAATCCGAGGAGGGTTGAAATGGCGATAGTGAAAGGAAACTCTGGGAAACTTGTACTTGTCCTCTAAAACACAACTTACTACTTAACCTAATACGATATTACATTGTTGGAAAGTGTGGGTTCATACATCCCTTCAACATTATCGTTCCATTGATGTTCCCTGTTTTTGGACTTGGCCTAAAAATGGAACTTTTACTGGTAGTTAATCGGGATAAAGAGAGAGAAGAAGCTTTTATCTGAAAAATATTCTCTTCAAAGAGAGATAACATTATACTTCGATTATACCGTATCCATTTACCTTATGAATTTATCTTTAGGAAAGTGTGTAAGCCTTGAGGCTCTCTATATCTCTCTCCCACTCCTTGCTTGAATAAACTTTTGCAACTATTTTTGTCTGCCCTACTTCATTTGGCGTCCGGGTGGAATTGGGATTGGTTTTGGTATATCCTTATGCCATCTTAAGTGCTATGCACACTGAAGTAGAATAGCTGCAGTATTGTCATCATCGTCAGTATCATCTTGGGATGGATCATTTTTTGCACAAGCTGATCAATATTTTTCAATATTTTCTATAAGCCCTCTGCATTCTTCCTAACGATGATGACACTTTTCTGAAAAGTCACCATTCCGGGTGAAATGAGAGGGAAGTCGTAACACAGTAATGGAACCTCTTCTATAAATTGAACTGGAAGAAAAACCAACATTTGTTTACTTAGCATTTGAGTTCAAAACAGAAGAAAAATAATGTTTACTTTATTTCCTATTTGCCATCCACCCCACTAGTAGTATACTCGAGTTTTATTTTCATAAAACAAAGAGGGAATCAAGTAAGCTCAAATATAGCTTTGTTTACTTTCATTGTTTGGGTTCCGAATAGGAAGTAATATAGTTCATACGAAAAGAATCAAGTTAAACTCATTAAAGGTAGTTTAATGAAGAAAGTTCGATTTTTCGTTTCAAATTAGACTTTAAAGCTCTGTTTGGATAGAAATTATAGCAAAACATTTGGGACATTCAACTAATTTTTATTAAAATAATTTATTGACCTTTGCCATTTTATTTTGTACGGCAACTGAAAGAAGTTGAGAACAGTCCTTTTATTTTCTTGATCCCACTTCGCCTTTCATCATCGAAACCAAAACTGATTGGAAGTTCTTTTAAGTGGGTGAACCCCAAAGATAAAAGGTTCCTTCCGTACGCATGTCGGCTAAACGTGTATTTGATAACTAGTATCTTGGCAAGTCGATCGTATCGTGAGCAGATTTAATTTTTACTTGCTTAAATTTTTTCTTCCCACTGGCACTTTTTCATTTCTTATTTCCCAAACAGTTCCTCCAAAAAAGAACCGGAATGTAGGAAGTAGTTCAGTAGTGTTACGTGCGTGTGCTCACATTCACGTTCTACGTTTCCCTTTTCCCCTTCCGCTCTGCTAATATTTCTTCTCGTGTCGTTCCACTCCTAATGTAGTTCATTCACACTCATTCTTGCCTTTCACTGCTTCCACCGAGTACCTTTTCATTTGTAAAAGCCCATTCTTTTTCCCAGTCTAAAAAGCTCTGTCCAAATGAATAACGTCAAGTACTTGACTAACCTTTTCACAAGAAAAAAATACCAGGGCACAAAATCCACTCCATATAGCAAAGACAAGGAAAAAGAGCCGGAATAACGCAGTCTCTTTCTATTCCAATCGTATAAATTTTCTTTAATGCCTTTTATTTTTATAAGTCAGAGAAACAAAAGAAAATCTTGGCTTGGGACAAAAAATAACACACATTTTAACCATCACAAGTAAGACGAAGAGGCAGTGGAATAAAACAGTTGTTGATTAAAATGGTAAATGGTAGTCAATAAAGAAGTTGAAGCCATATTCCCATCATTTGCGGATAGCTAGGTGCACTTTAACTTTTCTAGCGAACTTAAGGGAGACTTTCAAGTGAGCCCTTAAAAGGAAAGAATTTATCTATGTAATCATCATTATGACAATGATTATACCCAAGTATGAATATATACTGAGGATAATTCTATTCTCACTATAATGCTGATCCTTGTCATTATCGTTTACGAGGATAGTGACCCATCTAATAAAGAAATAGTATAAGGAACAGAGGAGCAAAGCACGATCACGAGCTCCTGCTTTCTCATCATCAGTACCTCTTGCCATATCTTTCCTTCCACCACTACACAAGTCATATTCGTATTGCTTTATCTTACAACGATACGAAAAAGGAAGCAAGGACGGTGAAAGAGGCATTTTTAAGTGTTTATGCGTAAGATAAAGTTGACAAGATTCTCTTGAATTACCTTTCTCCTTTTCTTTAGCGGAAGACATTATGCAAATGGCTTTAATATTTCAAGTGTCCCTAGGCGAATTCAAAGAGCGACTCACCGAGACCCTTATTCTCTTTCTTGTCGTTGTGGGGAATATTCACGCGTGCACAGTTAAAAATAGGAGATTGAGTCTCCCTCCGGTTGAAGAGTTTTCATCTAAGGTGAGTTGTATAGAGAAATGATAGAGAAAATGTTGAAAAATTAGAGCAGAAAAATATATTAATGATGCATTTTACAGTATATGCTCTACTGACGAAGATGATTGTTGACAAGAAATGTTATCAAAGGAGAAAAGATTAGTTTTCCCTAAAACAGTAATGTCTGGGAGCTTATGAGAAAGCCGTGAGAAAGTTCTGGGAAATAGGGACAGATAAAATGAGAGCGTTTGAGATTAAATTTAAGTTTCCACTTCCACGATTGTGACAAGTTGGCCACGGTCGGTGGGAAGATGAAGATGTTGTGTACAATTATATGATGATGCTCGTTGGGAGATAAACTGTTAAGATTATAACGGTAGAGTGGAGCTATACGATGGTTTATTACGGTGAAAGAGATGGCAGGAGTTCGTAGTCAATATTCTCTGACTTGAGATCAGTCTTCAATTCAAACGCAAAATTCTAGAAATAAACCTAGCGAGTAAATTCTGAGTGAGTCAAGTAGTAATACTTTGTCCTACTTTTTAACAGGGGTGAAAGCTATTGGGCACGAAAATAACCGAAAATATCTATTTTGATACTTTTAAAGATATTTATGCCCACAAGGTGGTCTTTTTATGGGTATCTCACTTTATCACTGATGATAATGATATTGTGACAGAAGCATCGACAAATTTCACAGGAAATGTTGAGGGAAGTCGAACGCAATGCTCAATTTATTTACGAAATGCTACAATAATGACAAAAGAATTCGACATGATTGCAGGAAACAAGCGCGACAATTCTGACACTAAAAATGGCGGCTATTGTTATAGCACAATTGTTTTCCAGTCACATTATGTGAGCATTTTATCATCTTGAAGCGAATAAAATGGTATCGGAGACACGAGAGGCTGAGTTTATTATGTAAAGATAACTTGTCCTGAATCGATTGGAAAGATAAATATAATGTGATATAATATTTCCAGTATTGTGTGAGATGAATTGTGCTGAAACTCCATTTGAATCTTTCACATTAAAGTACAAGTTTAGGTGCCAAATTGAGGGAAATGTCATGGACTATTGCACACGATCTACGATACGAGTGTCGTAAATATATAGTTCATACATGCATCAATTCTTACCATCAGCATAGAATTACTACTGCGAAACAACTGTTTTAATGTTTTTTTAGCAGTGTCATTTTATATTGTCACACAATGTCAGATTTTTATGATTAAAAGTCAAAAGAGGAAGTGCTGGCGTCTCAACATAAAATTTTAGAAAAGCATTTTACCTCCTTCTACCCTCGCTTCTCTTTCTTGGCAAGATGCAAATAACCAAATAGACATTTAGCAGAACACTGAGCTCCGAGTCCGCAATAGGATATGATGATGTTAGTAGCAGGAAAGACATAAAAGTGGTGAGAAGAGAGAAAAAGTTGTAAGGAAGGAAAAAAGGATGGCAAGAGCCCATCCCATCATGTTAACCCACATCCAGCAAAAGTTCCAGTCAAGAAGCACGTATGTAGAGAAGCTATCGCTTTAAAGAAAAAATGAGCACAAAGATTATGTTTTCTTTTTGGCTCCAGTTTTATCCTTAATCTTGATGGTGTTTATGTTTTAAGTTGGGAGCACACGGGCACGTAGTCTATAGCTTGAAGCTTTTTATATGACTTTTTAGTCGAATTTATCGAATCAGGAATCACAACAACGAAAATCGAATGCCACTGTATGACACAAGAAGAGAGTAGAATGTAAGTAAAGTCATGTCACATTGGATAAACTACATATAGGAGAAAAGCAATAGAGTTAATGCATTTTAAAGAAAATATATGATCAACTTCACCCGATTATGGTACACATTTATCCATATTACATGTACTTAAGTGAATCCGCTTAGCACTTTTTTCCTCTTCAACTTCCCACTTTATATCCGGTATTCCCGGTTAGATTTTTGCAGTGGAGATAGTCTAAACTCAATTCGACCATGCCTTTAAAAGGAAACACAAAGTTTAAACATGTTAAAATATTTTGAATAAGTTTTTGCTCTTGACATTTCATGCTATGCTTTAACTTCACATTAAATGTAAAACTTTTCAGAGAGAAATGCAAAGCTGGGAGAGAAGATAATAAAAGTGTGATCGATAATGGAGCATTTACTATCCCATTATCGCTTTATAATCGAGGTAAAGTGGTTATAAAAAGTGGTGACCAATGCATTATTTACATATAACCGCAGATATATATATGTCTTTGTAGCTGAAACCTAAAATAAAACTTTCACCAGAATTAGACAAATCTCTTCAACCAATCTCGGGACTTGCCTATTTAAAAGCTCATTTAAGCAAACACTATCCCAACATAGAAACCAATATTATGGAATACCACTTGATTTTTTGTTTTAATTCCGGCTTCTAATCAAACTTTGAAAATCTGATAGACGACAAATTACGCGTCTTTGTAATTGCTTACAATAGCTTTGGCTATTAGTAAAGTTCCCCATGCACGAAAAAGGGAATGTATTATACATTTTATACTTGTTCAGTCTGTGATACATCCCCAAAAATAATCTTTAAAGATCTAAATAGCAGTTTCCTCACTTTTTTTCCTTTACGACGTTTAACCAGCAACGAATCAAAAATTTGAATTCTAATATCTAACTTTAAAAGAATTTAAATGATATTTTGACAACAATTAGTAAGAAAATGTCTCCATAAGTCCATTATTGTCAGGATGTTGATGATGTCCAACTATTTAATAATACTTGCAACAACTATTTAAAAAATTGAATTCTGCAGAGGTGCCTTCCTAAAACTGCCTACCAATTAAGAGCAAAGTTTGTATTTTACGATTATCCCGATTACAATTTACAAACAATAAGTTATCAACCACCAACTATTCTTTAGATTACTACACGCTGAGTTTGTTTACTGCATTGTCAGTCAGTGGAGCATAATTCGCATTCAGCACTTGAATAGGAAATTGGAATGAGAGTGACAGGCGAGTGGGCAGATGAATCCATGTGTAGTTTGCAGTTTATTCCCGGTATATTTTGCAAATGCAAATTCCCCTATTGTGATGCAAACATTTTGCTGTTTCTGAATTGTAAAGACTTTTTGGATTGGTAGGTAGCGAAACGGAAACAGCTTATCAAAAGTCGGTTGCTCACTTAGCTTGAGAACTGGTAAATTAATCCTGCCACTCGACTTCCAAAGCTGAATCTCATTTGATTGTTCAGCATCATATCAGCAAAGTTGCGTCTTATGCACATGAATGAATGGAACGCAAATCACGTGTGAAACGATAAAAGACAACTGCAGAATATTCTAAATGTCCAAGACTTTCCTGTTGTAAATGACGCAGCACACAAATAGAATAAACAAAAAAGTTTCTTAATGCGGAACACTCGTAAGTCTTTATAAAGCTTGATTGACGCCTTCTTGAACTTCAAGTCTTAATGTGTTCTGTCTACAAAGCTTTTAAAGTTTTTTCCTCATTTTAAACTAGAGAAAAGGAAATCTCTTTAGTACAAGTATTTTGCAATGAATAGAGAGCAGACAGCCAACGGAAAAGCTCCTTGTGGGGGGTCTTCAGACTGAAAGCAGTGAAGCTGCAGTAAACTGCTTAATTGCATACTTTTTTGCAAGAAACATGAGAAACGAAAGCGTATGGCAGATGTCATTTCAGTTCTTAACAATTTTTAATGAGTTTCTTCATGCAAACTTGGTCAATTTTTAGAATTCCTAGCGACTCATTTGGTGTTAAGCGGAATCAATTAAATAAAAAGGAACCCTGTGGCACATGTTCCCTATTTACAGTTGGTTTGTTGGTAACGCTCATCTGACAAAGAGTAAAAGGGTTCCTGGAAAAGTCATTGTGTAGATTGTATCCTTCTGGAGATGAGAAAATCTTTCCGCTCATTAAAAAGACTTGGTTGAATTAAAAGGGTTTCCGGGAAGAGTGGAATGTCATAACACATGTAACTTGTGTGGGTTACCCTTCTAACTTTCCCCTTCACATCTCATCGCTCAACCACAGAAATTTCATATTAGTTTACTCTTTTTGCACGTAATCCTACTTCCTACTTTATCATTATGAAAATTGTATCATTTCAACGATTTCAACTATGTGCAAAAAGTTTGACCTGTATCCCCCATTTCATTTAGGAGATTCATAGGTGAAGTGAAGACCTTTTCGTTAATTGGATTAGTGTCCCTAAATTTTAAGTTGGGATAAAGAAAAGTATGTCCTGTCATCAAGAAAAAGTTTTGGCTTGTTAGCTTCTTCCGCTTCTTAAGGGTGTATATAGTTTTGTTTCATCGTGTGTGTATCAAGCTATCTCACCACTTCTGCCACACATCCCCCTTCATACGGCTCCTTTAATTTAATAGAGTTATCGTCTCCAAAACTAATTTAGCCTAGTTCAGTCATAGGAGCTCTTACAATGTTCTCCTGAATTTTGCTTGATTTGCTGAATTTTATCTTCAATTTTTATAGCCCCTCTCATCTCAAGTATATGTAGTTATTTCCACACCATAAATAACTCTCTTGTGAGAAACCTTATGTGCCAGAACCGGAATAGAAGTGTCAGTAAAGATGTCAAGACGTCATCATAACTGGACTTTCCTGATCATTCCTGAAGCGGAAGCTTCTAGTCTGTGTAAAGCGGTATGTTTCCCTCCCTTAACCACAGTGTGGGTAGAGCTCGACTGAGATATATACATTTATTAATCATTTGCCAAAATTAACTGGCGCAGAACGAAAACGAGCATTCTCTCAAATGTGGAGAAAGTCTTCACCCTTTCACTAGGAATTCTCCATAAGCAAGATAAATAACTGGGTATATTGTTCGTTCCCACTTTATTCTCTCTCAATCTAGACTTTCTCCACCTATTAAATCAGCAAGTAAAGAAAATCATTAAAGGAGAACGACAACTCCCCTCATACCCGTCTCGAGTAAACAAACTAAAACAATATGGCTCGTTTCCTGAAGAATCGAGTATTGTTTTCATCAATTCTTCTTCATCCGGTTTATCGTTCTAGAGAGAATTCAAGTGAGATGTATTCCTGTCGTTCTCTAGACTCCCCTTTTACCACAACCTAATGCAATGTCTGAAAGTGAAACAAAACACTACTTTCCTGATTACAGCTATTGAGCGTGATGAAGAAAAGGTATTTAGTGTATTCTATTATGGAATTCGATAGCAATTTTCATCCTGAGAAACTCGTGTGGTGTAACGGGAGAGAAACAATGAATAGTTCTTGTGCCCTCTTCTAGTATATTTTATGTTGGTTTTATTGTCGGCTTTATTTCATCTCTTGTCTTTTTAGAGACCATTTGATTCGACTCCTATTTTCGAGACATGTCTATTGACTCTCTAGAATGGAAAGTTACTCACGCACTATGATGATAACATATTAGATCTCCGAAAGACTTTCAAATATCCCATATGTAAGTATGTCACTATATCAGATATGAAATTGTGATGAAAAGTGTGATGCTGAAAAGGCACACAATCAACTTTTCTCTATATGAGAGACAATGTATCAAAAATCATATAATGGAGAGGAGCTCATATTAATTCAGAAATGGGATCGTTTTGTCCCACATGGGAAATAAATTCAAGACATAACTTGTGACGAGCGGTGCGGTATTATGATGGTTGATATTCTTTGCCAATGGGAGGAAAGAAATGTTTAAAAATAATAGAGAATGCAAAATGGGGCATGGAACGAGCTTAGCAAATCTCCAGCTGGAGAAAGCCATGTTCAAATCAATGGAGGAGGACCTATAAAGATATAGCTCATAACTCGTTTTCCATATAAAGTTATACAGAGAAAGGACTATGAAATAGCCAAGCTCTATTTGCGAGCTCTACTTTTGCATCCTCAAGAAAAACAATGATGAGAATGAGAGGAGACTGCCAACCCACTACTTTCTTCATATGCACGTGAAACTGATAAGGACCACCGGGACACCTCGTATCTAACGTGACTTGAGGATAAGATAGAAAAGGAGAATGACATCTCCCACAAGACTTTCTCTGCTTATATTGACTTTCAGACTACACATGTACCGATTATTGGTCAGGAGACAAAAGAGAAAATCTTTTTGTATCACCAAAAAAAAGTGAATCTGGACAAGACTACAATCTGTCTGTGGGCTTTTGGTATTGAGGTGTACGCCTACGTATAAAGGTAGATTATAGATGAGCAGAACTGCGGGGGAAGTTTAGGTCCTTTAGATTATTATAAGTCTTTTACTTGAATGGCTCCCGTTCATAAAGATGATGTTAAGAAATTTCAAATTTAACAAAGAAAAGCAAATAATAAAGCTTTTTCCTATGCTATTCAAAACTGCTATAAACATAGCCGATATATAATATATTTTTGTGTCAGAAATATATGCTCACCGTGAGGGTAATGCTCTTTGCTTTTATCCTGGAGTCGCATCCCATCACGGCCCAACAATGGGAGTAGCCAGTTCATTCCACTCTCAAAGTTGTATCAGTAGTAAAAATGAATTTCCATAAAATATGCTTTTTTATTTGGCAAATATAATAAAAATCGAATCCCACTCTTATTTAGATTGCTCAAGCATTATTCTCTATTCAAATTTGAATTGACAAATACATAGTTACTTACGAGTCTAATAGCTTATGCATTTTTTTCGTCAATTGCGAGAGTTTCTTGCAAATCAGCAATATAATTTTTTTATCAGGAAAGAAATAGCGAGTGGGAAACTACCTACTTCAGCAATTCTCCAGTAATGTTTTATAGCTAGTTTTCTAGTTATGCTATGCTTATACAGTTTTCAAATAGTTTATGCCATTTGCCCAGAAGCGGGACGGTAACATTTCCAATTTAGGCTAAACTAATGTGTTCTTTATCTAAATTGAATGAAAAGGAGAATGATATCATATTGATATCTAATGCTCTGCACTTGATCTTCTTTCATAAATGTAAAAAATTCGTATGGTTTATGGATAGGAGACTTTAGTAAATTACACGCTATCCTAATTCTTATCAAAATAGGCTATATCGCTTGTTTACAATGAAACGGTTAATTAATTTCTACGAAATAGGAATGTGACTTATTCTCAGCTGCGTAGCGTAATTTAAGATACATAATGGGTTTATTTTTGACTTGCAATGCCCCAATTGCATTTTATGTTTTCTAACCTTGAAATCTTGATTGTTCCCATTAAACCTTTTACAATTGAAATGTTTTTAGTGAATGAAACCGTTGAAAGCGGAACTGTAACTGATTCCATTTTACGAGTGAAAGTCTACCAGATTCGTATTACAAGAGCTTTCACTATAATTCCTTAGGAGAATGGAAAACCTTGGGATTAGAGATTGCATGAAATGAGTATCCGAACCCACCTAATTCCGACGAGGCACCTAACCACCTACCACCAAAAAAAGATACACGCGTGTCTCATTCATTCCCGGTTGGATTACAGAGCGGATTTAATTTTCAATGTTGTTGGGGATGACACTTGATTGTCCTTGAAAAGCTCCCAAAGCATATAAAAAGAGAGTGAAAGATATTACTCAACCACTACTCATGTCCTTAGTCTATTAAGCCACTCTCCTATTTCCGAGTAATTCTATACTGGTAGTGTACTGTTTTAAAGTGTTTACTTGATACTTTTACCTCGTGTGAAGGTGAGCTGTAAGCTCATCCAGCACGCACCACTATCACAGCCATGATAAAGGCTTACCCTTTATAAAAAAGGATCTCATTGCTCCCATAAAAAGTAGTCTCTTTTGAGACTAAAACTTTTCATTTCCAGGAAGGAGAGAGAGAGTAGAATTAAAATAGTTTTTCACAACAGATATACCAGTGTAACTTGTAAGGGATGTAGAGAATTGCAAAAAATTACGTGGGATATTACTTAGGTATACGCAATTGCTTTTAGGGAGCCCTCAGCCTAAAGAGCATTTACGCTGGCAATGACAAAGGAGCATGCGATTGTTGTTAAAGATAAATGAAAAAAGTTGCTTGTATTGCAGCTTTCTCCTAAAAAGCTTTCTTATATTGGGTACACTTTTTATGTATGTGAACTCGTTGAGATTAAGAAGGGAATGGGACCCACAAAATATTGTACACTTAAGCTATGTCTCTGAATGAGGGAACATGTTTGGATATTTTTTATTTCTGGCAGAGGGAAACGCATAAGTACGTTTTCAGCAATAGGAAACAAACATGTTTCATACTTCTTCCGACTGTCATTCTTGGCAAGCCCACCCAAGAAAATGAAATGACACGGTGGACAAGATAAGGAGACAGTAAGAATATTGCTAGCGCAAATGTGATGATGCTTTCGTACCATCAACTAGCCTTTTGTAGGGGATCATGAGACCATAACTGTGACGAGGGTAGCCACAAACTTGTTCAATTTCATATTCCCCCTAAAACAGCTTAAGCTGGGGCGAGTTTATAATAAAAAGAAAAAAATGAGTTACCATTCTCTTCCTCAAGAATGGCGTAAGAAAACTGAATTGAACTTGCTCAAAGTTTCCGTTACGTTTGTCATCCATTTGGCTATAGCACACAGAAATTTGTTTGAGAGAGAAAGGCCAGTCATATTAGATTACTTATGCATTGACTCCAGACGGGGATTTTCTTGATCACTTGTGAATGGTCAGATGTATCCCTTGTGCAAACAAAAAGCTTAGTGACTGGCTCTACGGCTACAGCGGAAACTGTAGACACGCACTTGAAACTTGCTATGACACAATGACAGTCGTTAAACGATACAAAATGTACACATAGTCGGATGTCATTGAACCTGCCAGTATTTATTCTCTTCCTCGTTCCATTATTCATGATAAGGTTCACTGATTGTCGTATTGTTAGGATCGGAGCATCATCACTGATTTATTCATCTCGTGATAAAGGGATGAGGCGGGGCAGCCTTCTCGTTTTTTTATAGAAGGAGTTTTCATGTTTACGACCTTGACTTGAACATATGAGGCCGTTTCCTTAAGAAATCTCTGAAATCTTACGTCCCAGTTTGACCTCCTTGCTACTAATGTGTATACTTTCACCTCACTTTCTCTCCCGCTTATAAATATTTCAAAATCATCATCACGTATTCAATTCCTTGTAGGCTATACACAAGGGTTGAATATTTCAACTTTCTCCTTTCCTAAAAGTTTACTGCATTTGTGCATTTAAGGTAGATTCAATAGGACGTTCTTATCACAAACATAACTTCTTGTTACTTTTACCTTCCCACTTTTTATCTTGTCAAAAAGGGAAAACATAACTGCATGTTTTGTATTGCATAATAATCTTCTTCTCACCTCCATTTCATATCGACCAGTAGTCATCTGATGTGTAGAACTTTTGTAGGGCATCCATAAAGTAAACAACCGTATCATTAAAAATACATTCAAGCTTTACCTTCCAAACGGAACGGCCACACAGGGCTTAGAACTTCTTGATTTTTTCATTTTAGGTTACCGATCAGCTCCCTTCCTAACTCTTCTATCTTCACAAATACAGAATCAATTTCTCTAATGTTTTGCGTTTCCACTCTACCACATTCTAAGTAGAGAGAAAGATGTCCTATTAAGAAACACGGATATATTATTACACCATAATGCACCCGGACAGTTAACCCGTTTTTCCCAACAAGTCCTTGTAAATGCACATGATCATTACCAGATATGCAGAAACATGTTAAAAATGTAGACGTGCTTCCCTTGAATGTTACGTGTAACATCCCAGATGTATGTATATGAGAAGGGTTGATGCAAAATTAATGGACTTTTCTTCTCACTAATGGTTTTGGCAAGAAATTTAAAAAATACAAGCTCATATAATAGTGGTACATTATTTAAGGATATGGGATATAAAACTCGTGTATTTTTATAAAAAAATACTCTTGATATCTCTCAAAATATACACGCCATAAAAATAGCGAATATTTTTATCATTTTATAATATTATCTATTGCGATTTGCGAACTACTCCATTTGTTTACATAAATATGGATCTGATGTCAGTTTGCGATTGCATTGCAGCCAATAAAATGTGTATTTATCTGTGAAGATTCCCAAAGCGAGGGCTTTTATTACTGAAAAAATTACAGAAAATACCATTTTGCTTTTGGGTATGATGATGATAAAGTTGAAAATGGTTGTTTGATGTGATGTACAACCTTGTAAAGTTAACCTTGTTTTTCCTCTTATAAATAACAATTCTGGAAGGAAACGGTTAATGCATCCCTTGATTCCGTTGGATGAAGTCTTTATAGAGCATTCCGTGTTTTTCTCTATGTAATTGCAACTTGTAATAATATCTGGGTTAGAAGGGATCTTGTAAAATGTTGTAAAGGCTATTTTGGACATTTTAAGTACCTTGTGCTGGAAACTGTAGTCCAGTCTCTAGAAGAAATATGCCTGACCTCATAACACTAGCTGATTACTTGAGTATTTCGGTCTACTTGTCAAAATCATGGTCAGACTGTGTCTATGTGGCTTTAAGAAAGTATGTCAATTGTCAATATGCACATGATTTCGTCTTGCTTGCATCATTGGCGGTGTTAATGGCAGAATAGACACATGTAATTTCAGACACATGCAGAGCAATTTCTGTTTGAAGGCTGTTACCACATTACTTTTAGGAAAAAAATATGTCCTTAATTTAATATGTCATGTTAGTCTTAAGGGAACGTCAAAAGAAGCTATCTTGTCACTCCCCTCACAAATGACATTTCTAATGCTAAAGAAAATGCTGCACAGTTGGACAACATCCATTTGCGAAAATATCTTTGAAATGCAGATGTTTACAGAAAGGTTTAGGAATACTCTCGAGTCTCAAGTCGTTAGTCAGCGTAAAACAGCATGACATTTTTCATAAATGTTTGTAATTTGAGATTTGAGTTATTTACTTTGTTTGTAATAATATTATATAAATATATTTAGATTTGTGAGTTCATCAAAGGCGGAACCAAGCTGTCGTTTTTTTGCAAACTCAGAAGGCGGCTGCATATAGGTATAAATAGGAGGAATATGAAATGTTAAGAAAACAATGACTAACTCTCCGGATTTTTCTCAACTCGAGTGCATTGATAGGTTGAATTGAGTGAAGTATTGCGACAAGCTGGGTAACAAGTTCTAGTTTCCCTCCATCCATTTACAATTTTCCACTCAACTGCCGTATTCAACTACAGCTTTCTGGTCTTTGATGATTTTCTCATTCGTGAAAAAAAGAAAGGAGCTTACTTTTGTGAAAACTTTGTTCGTATCTTGTCCGGCAACTTTGAGAGAGAAAATAAACTTCACCCACTTGTTTCCAGATATGGCCAGACAAATCAAACGGAACAGACTGTGTGAATGTGCTAATCTGATCAAGTTAGTTTTTGCGAATCTTGAGACAGTCTCCTTCATCCTGATTTAAAACTACACACGAACCCTCGAATGTCTTTGAGTAATAGAAGAAAATGGAATTGCTAATTCAGACGAAAAACAGGAATTTGCTCTCATAAGATGGATGTGATCAGCAGTCATCGTTTCTTAAAGCGGTCGTTGTTCTCCAGACAAAAGAAGCCTTGGAACAAACTGTACTTTATTACTAAGCGGTTTATCCTCAGAGACCAATCGAGAAAAAATGTATTACAATCCACCTCTTTTATGTACAAGCAAGAGCTAGAAGACAGGAGGAGTAGCCTCTGTCAATGTCAATCTTTTATTGAAATGAAAAGCCTAAATCCTGGAAGTGGGCTCTCCTAAGCCACTTTTTCAATTCAGACGACAACGTTTCCGTTCGACTGTATTGTACTTTATATCTTTTCGCTTGACAATAAGTACATTCTGAAAGTAGAATTGGGAGGCTAATATACGAAAAAAATTTAGGCTTGATCAGATCATGATTCGCCAAACCAGAATAATCCAAACAGTAAATACCCTTTTTGCAAATCAAAGTGGTTAATGCCTTCTGCCTCGATTTTTCCAGATGGTAAAAATATTCACATAAAAATTCTCTTCAAGCGCTATTATCCACACGCATTCAATTTTCCCCTTTCACTTGAATTCATCATCCCTTTTGAAATCTTTGGAATATACAGCTTCCAAGCTCTTTACCATAAGTAGACATTATTACTCGTGTTACACGTTCCTTTTTCGGAATTTACTAATTCTGCATAAGTAGGTATATGGTTCTGTGTGTCAGAGGGTTTCTAGATGAAATTGTAGAATGGGAAGGAAGACACCAGCTTAATAATACAAATTACAATATGTTCTCTAGAAGCAGACGCATATTCACATCTGAAATTCAGAAGGACAAAGAAACCCGATTTAGAATTCAAAGTGCATATACGAAAACTTTTTTGCAAGTAGTAGTTGAAGTTATTTAGAAGAGGTGGAGGAGTTTTTTCTGTGAAATCTAAAAATTGTATTCGGTGCACGAAGCAATTTGCTCACATATGGTAGGAGTTGAGTACTCTCAGATTTTCAGGTTTGTCTAAGCACTGACGTTGGTCTGCACAAAAAATAAGGCAATTTCGGAAATATGTAATATTATGTTGCAGGAAAAGTCCATACTTTAGCTTGGAGAGCAAATCTCTTGAACCTTTCACTGTCATAATTAGCTCCACAAACGCAAAAGTGAAAGGATATGTTGAAAGACTTAAGGGTGCTGGCTTTTAGTAGTTTTAGCAGGTTTTCTTACGTAAACAAGAGTAATCAAGCAATGTTATGACGTTCTCTTATGAACTCCAACACTAGATTGAAATGACAAAGTTCATGGTTTTAAGTAGAGAATGTCAAGTTTAAAAATGTAGACTTTTAGGGTCCGATTACACTATGACGACCTATATTCTAGAAAGATGGATAATTCAGACAAAGAATAGTAAATTTTTTATTACTTGAAAAGATCCGTAATAGCTCATATTATTTTTCAGTGTGAATATATATTTTATTGTGACAGTGAAACTGAAAGCCGAGAGAGTGTCTTTCGCATCTCATTCATTTTAGAATAGTTTAATGCGTTTTCACACTTTCATTTCTAAAGTATGAAAATAAAAGTGGCGAAGAATGAATAAAATTCAGAAGTGGGAGAATAAACTATTTCATGAATAAATGTAGTAAGTTGGACTATAGACTAGGAGAAACCACCATGAAAGATGTTACAATTTCACTCTTCATATAGCGAGGCTAAAATATAATGTGTGTATCCCTCCAGCTGTCATTTCCATTTTTGACAGTAAATGAATATAGTACTTGACATCATATCACATTCTCAAGAAGATACAGAGACCCACAGGACACTCGCCTACTTTTCTTCCACTTTATCTTCCATAATTTCCAGACTTTTTGTCTCTCCAGACATGCAAGATTCTGTTGTTCTTTTAGGCATTGTTTTCAGAGACGGAGGATTTCATGAGATTTGCATTTAACTTCATTTTACTCGTTTTTATTCTCAAAGGATCAGCTCTCAAGTTTATACACTTTGTCCGGGGGTTGTTTAGTTTACGGGTTGCAGTATGTGATGAATAACAAAATAGTTATTAAATAAGCTTATTTTATGCACTTCTAGCGTGTAGTCCTAGCTAAATACGTGGATAAATAAAATTGTAATTTAATTTTGTGAAAATGTCCACTTTTCACTTTCACAGGGAATTGTATTTTTATCTGATTTGGCTCCAAAGCCCTCAAATACTGCTTGCGTTTGCAATACTTAGTGCATAGAAAACCTTATTTGTTCTCCGGGTTCAATTGTGTACATCCAATTTTCTCCTTTCCTAAACTCTTAACTCGAGAGAGCTTAAGGCCTGTTTGGAAACGAGATAAAGATAACGCAAAAAGTTTACATAAAACGCATCCAAACAAAAAAGAACAACAAACTTCTAATTGGCCGGTTTACACCCTTATCCTTAGAGTTCCATCTAGGTCCTTATTGTCCTCCTATCTCTTGAATCTTCTTATTAAAGAGCAAATATTAACACGTGCTATGTCTCATTTTCCAAGTTAACTTATAAAATAAATCTAATTCTTAGTACTTTGTTGGTTTCTAGTAGATGTATCCACTTGACTTTCGTATTCGTTCTCCCTGCCAAATAATTATGATGCATGCGGAACTGCTTACATATCTTAACAAGACCCTACTTATGTGTGGATACACCACATTTTATGCTTGTTTCCTTCTCAGCCTAATAATCAGAAAAATTAATCTTTATTAAGACTTCAGACATGTTCTCCATTTTTTATAAGAAATCATGCATCTTATATACATATTTGCAATTCATTTAAACTGACCAGAGAGAAAGTAATTACCTCAAATAACTTATGAGATGGTTGTGTTTGCAAACATACATCATTTGGGGTGAGGCGGTCCCCACTTTACATTATAGATTGGACATTTTTACAACATTTGATATGTAAAACTACCATTTTTATAAAGGAAATGCTACTTTTTTTTAAACATTTGATAACAATAGGGGGATAGCTACATTATTTAATATGCATATATAATTTATGATACCAAAAAGTGTAGATGAGACAAGTTATGAATGTACTTATGTCCCATTTTTGCTCGCACAGTGGTCCAAGTGCGAGGAAAAAGTAAATTGCACAAATAATTTTCACTCTTCCAGCCGCAATAATGAATTTTCTCTTAGGCCATTATTAATGACTGCCATTAAGGCCAGGAGAAAGATACAGTTAGTTTGATAAATGGGGATGCATTCGTTAGCATAATTTTAAAAGAAACTTTTTTGGCTACTATTCACCAAACTATTTTAGATGTTCTTATTTCAAAATGGAAATTAGAGAAAATTCAAGAAAATTGTAGTTTCAAGTTTTTAAAAGAAGCACTCAAATCCTTCTTCCGGCTTCTACTATAAAGCTCGTAGTATTTACTACACACGGGAATGTCACTGGAAAACTGAATATGGCTAATAGAGAATACAACAACACGATAAAGATTAAGTAATACGTAGAATTAGAAAATATGCAAGACCAAACGTCAACTGTCGTCATTCTAAGCAATTATATTAATCGATAGGTGAATTAAGTACTTCCGTCTTCAGTGTTATAAAACCAATTAAGCCTAGAACCATTGTTTCGGTTCATATTGTTTATATTACTGTTCTGGCAGAAATATTTACAAGGACTAGACAATTTCCGTCACAAATTCACGTACTTATTTCAAATATATACGTGTAATTATTTCTGAATTAAAAGATTCTAAAAGAGTAAAAAAGCTTCGCCCCTTAAACCTTTTTCACTTTAAAGACCATTCTTGATAATGCAAATGCTTAAGTGGACCATCGCAGTTTGCATGAGTTTGTTACTGACGACACATAACGTGTCGTGTAAATGTTTTGCGGTGCAATTTTGTCGCTCGGACTGTACTAGTGATGAACGCCATACACGTGTTTGTGCAAACACGGATTTTGGCCTTATGAGCATGAAAATGTGCGATGCCAAATGCTCACGTAAGACCAGTTTTTAAAACAAAGGAGACCTATTTCAGTACCTGAATTAGAATATGTTTTTGATTCTTTTGTTACAGAGTCGGAAATTGCTCACAATGGCTACTGCACTCGAGATGAACATAATGAATCAACTAGAGAAAGAGCGATGAAACATCCTGGGCTTGAGTGCGAAGAAGCTCGTCGATGCCGTGATAAGGAATCCTACGTTATTTGTGCTAGAAACGAGCTCGCTAAGAAGGGACAATGTGTGTATGAAACGCTGTTAGCTAATGGCTGTCCGTTACCATGCGGTAGTGATACTATATTTTATTTTAATGAAAGTTGCAAAAATGATCTAAATTGCTTTTATAGGAATGAAAATGGTTCACGACGGCGAGTGCACCAAAGAAGAGTCGAAGAAGGTAAAAAAACAAGAATCAGAGACCTAAGAAATATTAAAAGGTGATGTGGGAACAAATTTAAAGAACAATATCGCTGTTTTCACCTGACCCAACACTAGTGACTATTGAAATTGAAGTCCTGGCTAGCAGTTTCTGATTTTGTATTTAGATTTTGTGGCACGTGCATCCGCATTAAAATTGTAAAGAACGGAAAGGTGTTATTAGCGATAAAATATTAATAAAACAGTTAATAGAACGGACATGACTTAGCGTCAGACAAAAAACTCACTTCCGTCTCAACATCCACTTGAATCACAGTCAGACAAAACTTTCTCCGTGAAAGAATCAAGGAAAAAAGCTAACTTTTAACACGCCCTACTTTCCTACATCTATCTTAAGAGAAGAAACTTAGATTTTTACTTATGAAACAGAGATCAGCCCAATAAAAGAAAAAACTAACTTTTCCTCTCTCCCTTCTCTGCTTATTTTTTCCTACTTATAGTATCGTATACTTTTACAATCTTTCAGACATGCTACTCGACATTCTCATTTCCTCTCGCAAAAATAATTTATTTCCTTATCCCTCAAGTGTATTGTAACATTGTGGCTCCTCAAAGTCACTAACTGAATAAAAAAAACTTAGCTATCTGAAGGATAAAGAATGCTGAGGGAGAAAGGCCTTAGTCCGAAAACTTTTCTTCTCTAGGCTGACAGGTTATTGTAAAATCATTTCCTATTGAAGAGGGGAGGATTATCAACATTGAATATGTGTGGAGGTTGATAGAAAAGGTTACGAAGATATTGTTTGAATACTATAGCCACATGGACAATGTACTTTTATCCCATCAACATAAGATATTATAATACCACTCTTTTCCAACCCAAACTCAATTTACAAAATTGCTTTCCATCCTTTCATCACTATCAAGATGATGTTATGGAAGAGTGCAATTCACTTGTATAATACCAATAGTTTCTTCCATTTCAACTAGTTCATGTTCATTTATCATATTCATAAACAGATTCTCTTTTGGAGGTCTTGCGGCAGAAAAACTGCTGATCTAGTGAATTCTATTTTCAAACCAAATGGAATAGAGGAAGGTTAAAGGGATATGCAAAAAATTGGTGCATTATGTTGAAAGTAGAATCAATTTTGGGAAATGGAAAACCATATATTGCAAAGTGCATTGGGAAAGAACAAAAGTTGGGTGTGTATCAATTTCATTCTGATAAAAGAAACAATAACCTTGCACGGAAGTGGATTTTGGATTATTGACAAAAATGGAACATAAAAGCCAATCATACAGGAAATAAAATATACAAAGCTAGTATTAGAAACACAGCAGTGTATGCAAAAGGGAAAGGAATAAGCAGAGCAAAACGGATAAACTTTCAAAATTTACATGCAAAAAATGAGTTCTCAAGAAACTACTGTTTTTAGGTCATTAAACGGCTTAGCTTTCTCGAGATAAATGAAGTAGAAAACTTTCCACTTTGCATGAAAGTCGGACGCATAAGCTCCAAAGGGACTTGTTATTAGGTCATTTCAAGTGGTCGACGCTAAGTAGGGATTTGTCGAAGACATTTTCTAAAACTAGCGAAAGGAAGAAGGAAAGCTTGGAAATGTATGTCATCAATCCATTCCGTCATAATGAGTACTTCTAACAGCTCGGAGATCACTTAAAGGATCTCCTTTGATATGAGACTCCTGAGTTGTGGTTAAAACACTGAGGTATATATTAGCCAACTTTATATCAAAAACACTTTCATCCTCTCCGTCAAATCGTTAAGTTGTAAGTAGGTAGTTTCGGAGCCTTGGCAAATGCTAGTAGAATTCAGTTGTTGGCCTTCGCGAAAAAGGGAATTGTTTCTCAGAGAAAACTAGAAATTAGCAGAGTCGTTCATCGAACACGAAAAATCTTATCTTCACCCAACTTCTCTGGTGAAACTATTGTCCCATAATATAAAATGTTCGTTTGCTTATCCTAGATTTGTTCGTGCTTAGACTAGAACATGCTTTTTTAGTGGGAAAAACATGTTCTAGATCATCCCATCACACTCAACTTTTCTTCAGTATCCACATAATCTTTACAATTCGTCCAGCTAGACTTAAATGCATTTGATATAATGAGGGATCGGCAGATCAACACGCCAACTGGGCTATTGAGCTTATTCAAGGATGGAACATAGCAACTTCACTTAGCAGGTCACAGGCTACACTCCATGATCTTTTTGTTCATCCTCGTCTCTCTCTGGAGTGGGAGTAGTAATGAAAAATAGGGACAGAAGAGCTCCATGTGTGAGCTGAAGTGAATGAGTGAGTTTTATTTTGATAGATTGTATACATCACAATGGCATCGAGAAGAGAGTCTTTTTTCTGCCTCTTTGCGATTTCAGACTCCGTTCACTAGGTCTTTAGTCTATACCAGCTTGCCAAGATGTAGGAGCATATTCTAGCCCAATATGACTTCTTTCCTGCATGTATTTACTCTTGGAATCTCCCCCAACCACTTTCTCTTCAACTCTCCAGATGCTTTCGCAGAGATGCAACTTACAAAATACTTTAGAAGGAAATTCCTTTTCGCAAAAGGAAAATGCATTTTCGCTCAAAGTACCACCCATCATATGTATTGTAAAAGACATTTTTTCTTTTCAATCTCCTCTTTTTTAAGACCACTACTATGATTCATGCATTTTTTCCAAAGGAAACACAAAGAAATGAGTAGTACATTACTCTGCTTCCCAGGGCCCAATGCTAGTTACTTTAATCCAATTCTGTTTTGATGTGAGTGGAATACATGGCATTTGGTATAGTAAATCTCTGGATTGAGCCAACCATGCATTCATCACAGTCAGAAAATTAGTGGAACAGGCCTAACAACTCCCACAGAGGATAAATCCTTTTCTCCTCTTTTAAACTTTCTTTCAAAACACATTTCATATAATCAATACTTTAATAATGACTGTTTAGTTTGTGAATTGAAGTAAGTGGTGTATCATTCTCTAGTTAATTGCAATAGGGAGCAAGTAAGGAAAGAGTCATGTTTTCAGCAATTACTTTCTGTTAATATTTTCTCCCACTTAATTCATTTGGAAATGTGACGGAGAAAGTCGAATCATATCCATATACGATTGGATTAGAAAAGCTTCATGAGAAAAACTTTCTCTTGTCATTTACTTACTACTTTTCTGAATCAATTTATTTTTCTCTTCTTATCAAACTGGTCCAATAAATGGAGCAAGTATTTAACTATATTACACCATACAGAAGAGATTATGCATGGATTGGAGGAAAACTTATAAGTTTTTGGGTTATAACAATACTATAATAAAGTAGCAAGTGAGCAATCCATTTTCTTCGTTTTTTTGCTACAAATGATTTGTTACTTGAGCTGTGACAATTTTTCACTTGTTCTTTTTGATTATAGAGAGAAAAGGCTGATTTACTGGTTGTGTAAGACATGGGTTGAGAGAGACTGTAGGAATTAAAGATGAAGGAAGATGAAGCGTGTAATATAAAATGATGGTAATAATAATGCATGTTCATGCCTCTATTCTTACTTTATTACATGTCATAGCATATTCAGTTGTGTATTCCAGTCTCGGGTGGAATCTAGAAGAAATTATAAATAATCTTTTTGGCTTCGTAACTTATTTTTTTGTTTCGAGTCATTGGAGAATAGATAGATCCTTATAGACATTTGGAGCCTGACTCTTCCACTTCCTGCTTCTCAGCTTATTCTTTTACCTTATAGTATTATGGGGAAAGTGAGTTGAATGGATGGAGAAAAAAGTAAGGCAATAAGCAATTCAAGTTGGAGAGAGACAATCCCACCAGAATCGAGATATGCCATTCGGAATACCGGCAGATGCAAGGAGCAATAGACGACAGGGTGGAAAATCAGTATTTACGTGACTTGGTGAAATGAAGTAAAGCAGGAAGAAATCATACAATTGCTGGCTCAGCAAACGCTGACTCAAATACAGAACAACATTGCTTATCTTATCTGCAACTTTCACGCTCACTGCACCTCCATTTTTTACGGAAGGGGGAAGAATGCAAAACTTTTGAGATACAATTTTACTGATATGCTGAAAGAATGGGGAAGTGTGGGGAAAAGTTGGAACAAAAGTGGAACAAAGGATTGCAAGGCTATGGGAGTGTTACATAACAACAAAGTCTCGGGGGAGTGCATTTGGTAGAACCTGTGTGCCCATCGCTCTCTTAATTAATTAATCATAGGCGGTTGTAAACCAGACAGGTAATATGGGATTGGTGTCTATTCGGAATTGGATTGTGAGATTATTTCATTTCCGAGTCGGAAGTCTCAGAAAGAACCCAATCTTCGCATTCGATCAAAGAATTGTACATACGAGATACATAGATACGCTATTTAATAAAATTACAAAACTTCGAGTCTCAATAAATGCGTGAAGTAAATATTTACAGCTCCTCTGATTACAAAGATGTATCCCTTTTATAAGATGATATTCCTGGAATTCTGCAAGTAACTCTGCGCCCATAAATACTCGGTAACAACTCAACTAGCATATTTTACTGTGGGTAGTAAAGCATAAGTAAACAGCTGCTGTCAGCATCTATCTCCGAGATCTGTCATCCGCACATCAAAAGAGGAAATCTCTTCTCCTATTTCTCTTTCCGGGCTTTGTTGATTTCTCTCTTCTTCTACGAAGAAAAAAATCTCTTTGCTAAAGTCATTTATGAATAAGTCATGAAAAGTATGGTCGTGAATCTAGTCCCAATTGTATATTATGTCGGTTTTAGGGTGTTTACCCAAAATAAAGTAGTATAACAACTGTCGCTCAACATTTTTAAAGCTCCAGAAAAGAAATGAATATTCTTCGAAAAAAGGCTTAAGAAGTAAAGCCGAATCTTAGTTGAGTTATGTCCCTTATTCTTTGTTTTAGAAGTAACAGTGTTTCAAACTAACTCTGGTTGGATTTCTGAAACCGTCAGCATCTCACGAAAAACTTTAATATGCTTAATAAACAAGCTGTGAACAAGTCAATTTGTTCAATATCTAGACCCAACCTCCCAACAAGATATTATATTACTACATTAGTAACTGTCTAACGATTTTGGTAACGTCTCACATTCCCATCACCTCAACTTTTTATCGTCCATTACACACAGATCCTTGAGCACCCTCCTAAAAACAGCATTTCCAATAGCTGATATATTTTACTTTCCCATTTATCTCCCCTCTTGAAACTTTACACACTTGGTACAAATTACCCAAGTTTTAAATCAATTTAAAGTCAATTGGCCTGCCCTTGCTTGTTTCCCTTCTGGGCTCCCTATTCCCACCAAATACACAGTAAAACACATATGTCCCGGGAACACTCTTCGTTTAGAAAAAACACTCTCCTTTTTCTTCTCGCGACATTTATTTCTTCCCGTGTGTCCCTTTTCCCTTCAAACTAACTCACTTAAAAAGTGAGTAAACCTTTTTCCCCAAGTCAAACAGCCGGTCAAGCAAGAAACATTTGGAAAAACGCACTCTCTTGTTCCCTATCTCCTTATCCAGGGCTCTCGTTAGCAATATTTATGTGTTTCCCGTAAACTTACCACTTTTTACACACCGATCGTAACTTTCAGTAAGTCTTGTTAGTTCTCAAAAGACGAGGCTGCTTTTAAACCTGGTATGTAGCAATAAAACTAATGTACTTTGCAGTTTTCTCTTTCTCTGCTAGTTAAAGTTTTCAAAAAAGTTAACTTCCAACTGGGAAGGAAAACTTGTTGCCACTGCAGTTCACACATTGCATCCATTTTTTCTGTACTTGAAAAAATTCCCAACTTTTCTTGCCGTAATGACACGCACTCATCCATTCTCCCACTTGGGCTGGTGAGAATGGGAATGCTTTATCCGTTCGTTTTAACATCATCCCAGAGATCATGTTCCATCTCTAAACTCCCGTCTGTCTGCTTTTAAGTGTGTTCGTATATCATTCTAAACGTTTACGAATCACTTGGGCACTCTTAAGACTTGACAGAAGAGAGAAGTTTTCTGTAAATATGGTAGTTAAATTGCGCCATAATAAAAACCACAACACATCATCATAATAGGCGCAGAAAGGGATGTAGAAATATTCAATTTTTAAGAACAAGCGGAAATGTTTCATTTCCACAGTTTACCAAGTTCATTACTCATTTACGATGTTTCTTAACCACCGTGCAAAACCATTCCGACGTGGGGAAGTAAGTTCTTTCATTTCTCCTTGGAGAAGGGTGGCTAGGAATAAGCGCGGAGGCATTAGTGACGCAGTGCGAGAAAGGAAATCAACTTTTAAAAAGTATCCCCCTCTCCCAAGTTGAGTGAAGAGTGTAAAACATGATATTTTGTGGGATACAGCACGAGCTTCAGAATATTTTGCATCCGATTCTGCCATGTACTTTCAGAGAGAATTGAATATTATAATGGTGGTGGTTAAGAGAACAAGAAATACGGAAAGATAAGGACCACAAGTGCTAGAGCGGTTTTAATTTCACACTGTCCATCTTACGTCTGTCTTGTTCTCTCTTCCGCTCTTAAAGTTCAAGGCTATTGCGGAGAAATAAGTAATTTTAAGTTGAGTAAGTTAAATAAGAGCATTTGCTTTCTCTTCCGTTTGGAATTTAAAAAAGCTGGAAGATAAAATACGTAAGATAATTGCATCTTGGGCCAAGAAAATCAGGAAGGAAGCCGAATCTTATTAGGCACTTTTTCCCAAGTTGAAGTTAATATATAACTTATGTGTTTCTTCCAGGCACAATGAATAGGGAACGGAACATAAAACAATTTACAGAAATTAACTCGATTCTTAAAGATGGGACCGTTTTCTCATTTCTAAAAGTGCTTCCCACCATCATGGTCAAAGATCTGAAAGTTCTTCATATTGAATAAGTATGTCGCGTGTCGAGAGAAACTAAAAACTTGTAGAGTGAGCTCGGCTTCTCATTACAATTGTTAGAAAACGAGAAAAGTTTAAGAGAGGTAGAAATTTTCTCTTTGCTCTTTAAATAGAGGCGAATGCACTGAGATGCTGTGCGGTCTAATAAACATTAGGCCGAGAGCAAAGCCCTCACCACAATACAATCTCGGATGGAGGAATTATACGTTGGGCTTATATGAAATATGAGAGTTTTCGTCCTTTCCTTTCCGTATTTACATTACAACTTACACAGAGAAAATTAAAATGAACTTGACTCTGCAAGGAAACCAGCAAGAGGCACGTTTAAAAGGGTTAAAATTGCTTTCTCCTTTTTACTCTTTTATCCTAAAGAGAAAAGTTTGTAGGGCGAGACGCATATAATGTACGCACACACTTCACTCGCACGCCCGCACGCACTGTAACAAGTTGAAACAGTCAACTCAATAACTGCAGTTGTCCTTCAAGTTCCTTCAAGACAAACCGCAAGACAAGAATTTTACATAAAATGAAAGTTTCTTTTGCAGTTTGAAATAGAAGGATAGATACTTTTAAAAATATAATGTCACATTTTATTTTTAAAAATTCCATTTAAATGCAAAACTGCAAACCGTTTTGCAGTCATACTTAAATATGCAATGATATAGTATTACACAAGCGCAATAAAAAGCAAAATGATATAACTTAAAATTGAAACTTTTTTTTTAAATTGAAACTTTTTAGCACATTCTCACTCACCATCCGAGGAGATAAGAGCCGACATTTATTTACTGCAATGCTCTTAACTATACGGCGAACCAGCAGTTAAACTGGAATAATGACTTTTCCCTTTCCAGTTATTATTTCTTTTCTTACTACTACCTTCTTGAAATGAATAGCATCTCTTTCTTTCGAAATGGATAAAAATGAGAGCGTAGAACATTAATGGAAAAATAATTTCTCCTTTTTTAAAAGTCACCTTTAAAATGTTTTTGGAAGATTCTAAAAAATTCTTAAAGGATGCTATCTTCCCATTATTAAACTATTCTTTTTAACCACTTGGAGAAAACCAAAAGAGTAGAAAAATGCAGCAAAAGTAAACATAAAAAATATCTTTCATCATGTAATAAGCCCCTAGGAAAGGAGTTGCCGGCTTAAATTCAACTCTATGAAGAAAAGCTCACTGGCAAACTTTTCCTTTTCAGTTCAGACTTCCTCACTAAATGTTTTTCGTGGGACTGGTTTGCTTAACTTTTGTCCTTTTTTCATCCTGTCCCCTTTTATTATTTTCATATTTTTGACTATTTCATCCAACTTTTTTTTATTCACTATCAAATCATGCTAGCGAGAAGGTTGTGCATTATGACATTTTCTCTGCAGTTTGAGTTGAGCACCCAATAATACATCATTGAAAGGGTTTTTTAGAGAAAGAGGAAGTCCTCAGTACTTAATATGAAGGAGAAAGATGAAGGACGACGGAAGAAAGCAATAATAATAGTAGAGTAATGTAGAGGATCAGAATAAAATATTTTTGGTAAAGAAATTTCTAGACCCTTTTGAAAAATCAACTCTCCACCTTCATATTTCTACATTTCATGTAAAACAGTATGGACATTGGTATAGCTTATTTGAGTTTCTAATGTTGATACTTTAGTTTACGACGTTTTGCGTTTGGCTCGAGAATTTCTTGAGATTTTTTATATTAATAGTCGTTTTTCTAAAGTGCAAAAAACATCCAAGGAAGGAAAAGGCAATGATGGAAACTTGAGAAGGGAAGAACTAAAGAGAAAAGGTTTTTCTTCTTCTTCTGAATCCAAAATTGTGTATTAAATCTCCAGAAGAAAAGAGGATGTGGAAATTTTCTACTTTTCACGCACAATATCCCCAGACAGACAAAAACGTATCATAAAAGGTGAAGAGAGAAATGTGCAAACGTCAAAGGATATAATATCTTATATAAGTTTCTTTCCATTTCACCAAATTCATTTTCAGGCACTTGATGTGAACCCAAACGTATGTTTACTAGATGCAGTCCATGCACCATTGCAGTGATTGTGGAGAGAATGTGATTCTTTGATACATTTTTAGCATCTAAACATAATAGCCCATGCGTATAGCCATTTCTATATGGCTTTTTAATTTTCTTTATCAGAATAGAAAAGTTTTGTAATAATATAAGTAATAAAATGACAGGAAGAAATATTTTATTGCATTATTCCATCTCCATAATAGTATCCATATGGTGCATAAATATTTTCAAGTTTGTTACGCCATAACCGGAGGACATAATGATGGAATCTTATCATAAAATAGAAGCTTTTTCACTTTCTATTTATGGCAAAAGGAATGGAGTTGATCACGCCTTGTATTGACATTAAGATAAATTTAAGCAATATCAAGCTTTGATGAATACCGATAATGAGCATCATTAATTTATCTTAAACTTGGGTTAAAAATCAGGAAAACATTTTCGTTTTGCCCCTGCCATTACCTGAATTTGTCAAGCCTTAACATAATGAAAAATCTAAAAAGACAGATGGGGAAACGAAACGCATTTTTCCTACGAAGCAACATCCTAACTGGAACAGAACAATGCATATTGTGCACAGCAGTATAAGACACGCAGAGGTTTGTCCCATCTTCTGCTGAAGACAACTGCGACCGACTGACTGGAGTAAACCAACCATACCGTAAAAAGGAAGTTGATGCTGAGGATAATGGTGATGAGAGTACAAAAAGAACATAAAATGGTGTTGCTTTCCTTCTTGCAGCCTTCTCAAGATGGAACGATAAGGAGGTAGGATGGATAGAGTAAACAAAACAAGCCATTAACTCTGTTGTTTCTTGAAAACGAGCTAAAGCTACACACGATGAAGAATTCATATACGTACACGGTCTATTTACTTCCATATTTTTATACTTCTCAGTTCAGCCAGATACCCTTTCCCAAGAAAGCTAAATGAGAAGTAACAGGGAAGTTTATCATCTTCTTTGTTCTTTCATTGGAAACGTGGTAAACAGTAAACATGTGACAGGCCCAGGTTGAAAATAGGAAAGCAAGTGGAGAAGAAAGCTCTTGTGACCGGTTTTTATATAAAAGTGACATTTCATAGAGCTCTTAGACCGCTACTCCTGATAGTAAAGAATAGGCTTCATCTTACTTTTGAGGACAAGAGAGGCAAATGCTAGCGGCTCATCTCTTGATATATGACGCTGGTTGCAGTGGGATGAGAGGAGACGGGAGGTCTTCCTCCAAATATATGGAGTTAAGTGAACAGGAACTGAGGACGATGAATAACTCCGTCTGGACTTTCCACAGAATGGGCCTATTTGCAAACTCATGCATGCATGCCTTCACATATGTGCATGTGATGTCCTCCAAGAAGAAAATCAAGAAGTGTATATTTCTCTAAAGTGTCAAATGCATATGTACGAGGGAGCCTAAAATAAATTGTTTTCTATCCAGTATAGAGATAATTGGGGTGGATATAGAGATAATGATGTGAATAGTGGGGATGATGGCTCTTAAGTATACAAGTGGGTAGCCAAGTGTCCCTTCAGCTTCTCGAGAGCTCCTTTGCTATTGTGTATAATTTAAGGAGTTGGGAGTTATCGTCACTGTTTTCATTATGGGAAGAAGAGTAAGTTCTGCTTTCCTTCCGCTTCACAGCTGAGATAGTTTCTTTGGGGGAATTATGCTGTTATGCTCTGATGTATTCGGGTAGTCGTATCTTTAGAATTTGTTTAGTAGATTTCCACATAACTCTCATGAACAGGTTTCCGGCTTAATAGAACAATAGTGGATGACTTCTAGGGACTTCTGATATCTAATTTACCTCACTGCACAATTTTAAAATGAGTTATGGTCTGTTGTAAGCGATCCATGATCCATGAGCTATCGCATGATAAACTAAATTGACTCTCGCTTTGTAGTGGAATTCAATCCACAATCACAATCACAATCTGAACTACATTTTAAGCAGACGGCCCAGAAAATTTAATAAACCTACGACGACCAAAGTCTACTTTCACTAGAACTATACCCGTTGTTTATCACGTCAGTGCTCTTGCAGATTTCATTTAGTAGCTGCGCAAAAAATTCAGACATGCGAGCAGGTAATTTCGCCGAGATTATCGGCCTGATCCAGTTTTCACAAACAAGGTTATTAATTCCTGTTATGACTTTTGACTTCACTAGTCCCGCTTTCTAAAACTAATTGAAATACCTAAAAAAATATTTGAATTTCCTTTATTCCCCGAACATGTAACGGAAAGACCGCCCTCGGGTAACAAAGCTGATGGCATAAAAGATAATATCGTATCAAATTACATAGAAATTTACACGTCATGTATTCGCCGATATAACTGCCATTGGACTGACCTTTCCTCAAGTTATACAATCGGGCAAAATGGAAAGCGAAACAGGAATATGATTGATGGAAGGGTTAATTTGGTTAATTAATTACATTCATTATTGCAGAATTTAAAAGTAAATTTCGTTGCTATTTTTAAGTTAACGGGACTCTAGGAAGTTTGATCAAGCATTTGGTCTAGACTTTACTTTACTTTTTTTCTAATCTTTTCTTTCCCACCATCGCCACTAATTTCCATATTGAATTCCCCGAAAGAAATTTAATTTCATTCCTCATTAACTCCCCATACGATCCACATCATTTGAGTTCACATGGCGGAACTTTTATAATTATAATGCTATTTACAAGAGCCACCATAATCCTCCCATTCAGATTAAATGATAAAAAACAGTTTAAAAGAAAATTAAAAGGAGGCCGACCTGAAATGACATTTTTGTTAAACGATTTCATTTCAAATTTACCATAACCAAGTTCAAGTACAAGCCATGATTTTATTAGATTGAATCAATAAATACGCACTTAACTAAATTTATTTAAGCGGCTGTCTCTGTCTCAAATTCCTGCGTTTGTAGACTTCCGCTGCACGCGTAAAAACTTAATATTTATGAAGTGATGTGAAAATGTGTGTAGTTCCTAAGTAAAAAAAAGAGTGAAAAATTTGACGGATTTACGACTTGATGACTCACATATATGCGGAGGGAGGCTTACATATCCATAATTTCTTTTAAAATACCACTGCCTCCCTACAACTACCACAACCACTATTTATGCTTGACAGTCAGCCTCGTGCTTTCAAAACTTCCTGCTTCTCTCTCTCAGTATTTTCTGTCTGGAGAGAAAAATTTAGGCCAGGGTGGCTCTGAATCATTCACAAAATATCTGCTGGAGGATCAGCGGGATGGAGATGACTAAAGCCTGCTTGAGAAGAAAACCACTGCTTGTTAGTTTACTGGCGTATAATATTTTTATGAAAACAACTCTATTCTAATCTTTATGTAGAATGAAGTGGGTTTACAGACAGATAGTAAAAATTCAAACCTGTCTACTCTTTTCACAGGCTCGTGTTCCACTGCTCTCCATCCGAGGAAGTACAGTTCCGTTTTGATTTTGCCAACATAAAAAGGTAAGATAAACATTTACGCTTGGTACGAAAACAAAATGTAGAAGTTCTCCTATCACTAAATCATTCAACCAGCAGAATATGCTTACTCACAAAAATATGAAATAAAATTCAATGATGCTCAAGCTTCATAGCAATTTACTCAAATGGAAAATATTTTTCTGAGTTTCAGAAGCAGGCAGCGTGAAATGCAGCGTATCATTTTTACATCTCTGCCCACTCTCATATTACAAAAGTATTCTCATACGGATACAGCAGATCCAGAAAGAATTTACTATCGAAGCTATATCAAGATTCCTGCTTTTATTCTACTTCCTCTCCAAATTGGAATACGATGACTAGTTTCTGTTTATTTTACCCATTTCGTTATAAATGACCATTTCTTCCCTGCATACCAATCAGTTTTCTTGTGCTGATCAGCAGTAGTAAATGCAGAACTTTGATAAGGCCTGATCCCGAGACAAGAGAGTGGCATTGGCAGTGGCCGAGAAACAATTTCCTTGTTTTGGGGAAATCACACTTTCTACCATGCCTAAAGTAAGCAACAAAAAACGCATGATCGTTTTGCTCCTTCGTGCATAGCATAATATTTTCCTAACTTTTCCAACCTCAAATATTTCTTGGATTGGAGTGTGGACTGCATGTTGAAATCGAGAAAGGTTAAGAGTTGAGTAGGACGCATTCTCTTTCTCTTTGGGAGGAAATTCATTCATAATACTGAAATTCCATTTGGAGAGAGAACGAGAAAGTCAATGTACTATAGTCCTTCAGCTCTCGATTTCTCCTTCCTGGTCATAGACCCTTCATGAGAATGGGAGAAAATTTAGGAAGACAATGAGGAAAAGTGCGTGTGCCTCTATTGGCAAGGATTCCAGCTTCCCATGTATTTTCTTAGGATTTTCAATTGTAATTTATAATATTGGACAGGCCAGAGCTCTTCTTACTTAAAAGGTTCTTAGAAAAGGATGATTTGGTTTCTTCCAACAAGGAAAGTCATAGGAGCAAGGCATAACCACACAGTCTCAAAGCTTTCAAGACGCATCAAGAAGCACACTCTATACGAAACAAAACAATATTGGAAAAGAAACAGAAGGTTTATTCTAATTGAAATGGCTAATAAATCTAATCTTTCATCCAAGAAAAGTCTATTGTGCTGGTATGCTACCCACATATAAATAGTGGATAGGGTGCAGAAAAGATTTTCATGCTTGGTGATGACTCCATATCTGAGGGTTTTGAAAGTCTTAAAACTAGCCATAAAGTTTTTGTTTGCACTAGCGGCTCTTCTCCTATCGTAGAAGAAAGAGGCAGGGTCATTAATTACAAATTATAGAAGTAGCCGAAGATTCAAGAGATCCCTTTGAAATCCAAACATGAAAAGGGGATCAATACAGTCTTGATACTTGATTCAAAATGAATTAATATTTGAGCAGACATAAACATTGTAGAGAAGGGAAGTGCCTGGAGAAATATCAAGCGAAATTAAGATTTTGACGATTTATGCATCATCCCATCAGAGAGAGCACAGTAGCCACATGCACTCCACTTGTGCTCATGTTTGTAGAGAGTAGATGAAGCGGAAGAAATTTTCGGGGAAGACAAGACAAACTTTTTCTCATGGAAAAAACTTATGCTGGAGAGTAAGAGAGTGGAAGGACGTTGCAAGAAATTACAAGTAAATAATACTAGTCTTTTACTCAACCAGCAGCGGAATATTCTCGGCCTGGAGCTAAGAATGGTAGAATGTTTTTGATCCTCTTTTATAAGATACCTTTTATCGGTTGATGTCTAATCAGGGATACACTTGTGTGAGATCTCAGACATGATATATCTCACACAGTGTTCAATGAACAAGTCAAAGAGAAGTTGAGGGTGGTGGTAGGAAAGAGAGTGGTGGTATGTGAGAACTTAATAAAAATCTTAGCATGACTTCATTCCAAATAAGGCTCGAAGACACGTCTTACGAAGGGCTTGGCTAGAAAGAAGAGTTGCGTCTGTTATATTCAATAGATGGTGGTGGTTAATAATTAGTCACATAAAGAAATATGACATGTTATTTAAACCCTACGAAAGGAAAATATGTGATGCTAACGATTTTGAAATTGTAATCCAGTGTTGAGTGCGGCATACCACAAAAAATTCAGTGTGGATTAGAGTAGCTAAATAAAGTGGAGTTTTATCGGATCAAGTCTTTATGCAGCTGGTTGTTTTGTACTTCCTTAACTGATGGTATGCAAGGGATAAAGTAGATTGAAAATAGCTTGAGAACCTGATCATGATAGGAATGATTTATGATAGTTGATGATGGAATTTTATCCAAGACAAAAAGTCCTTGCATCATTTCATATAATAATTAGAGTTGGCTGTAATTTTTCATGCCTGCTTAGAAACCTTTTATTTCATGTACTAAAAGATGCATCTTATAAAAATCGCTAAAAGGATAATATAAGCTCCACGGAAAGACGATTTTAACAACCTTTTACTTTTGATCTTGTTAAATTTCTCCAATTTTTTAATTTAAATTATAACCTTTCTACTCCCACAGTTAAATATCCAGAGTGCAATTTCACTTTCATTCAGCTCATTTTGTTAGGTATCCCATTCAGGAATTCTCGAATTGGAACCTGTATAAATTGTGAATTGTCTGGGAAAGATTGCGGATGTGGGAGCGGAAGCCTTCTTACGAATTCATAGCACAATCTATGCATTTAAAAAAGAGAAAAAGTCATCATTTTATTCCCTCTAATCCCATAATGCCATTAAAAGCATGAAACAAGCTATTTCCATAATCATCCAGAGAATGCAGAGAACAGTAGCTATGTGTTTAGCTGTGCTCACCCTTCTGTCATTTCACTCGAGAAGAAAAGGAAGGTTTGTGTGCATAAAGAAAACATTTAGAAGACTTCTTGAATAAAATCGGAAAGATAATATGCATCTTCTTACTCGTGCTTAATGGCTGGAGCTGTTGCAACGGTGCACAGTAACAGGAGACTTTTGACTCACAAATACCTATATGGGAAGCGTTTAAAGATTAAAGAAATCTTTCATTTTCAAAAGAACACTTTAAATCCCATCAGTGGAATAGAGTATGTAAATAGGGATAACAATTTATTTCCTTTTAGACAGACGTTTTCTTTCCTCAGAAGCATGATAACTATAGGAACAAGCTCGGAAAGCAAATCTTGCCCAAAGCGTACGAGTTGTTACTTGTTGGACGAAAATTAAGTTTGGAGTTGCCTCTTAAATGCGAAAA
>JAHZMU010000129.1:0-10388 GCA_027743725.1 Rambutsinella grinnellia | reverse complement strand
AAGTGTGAAATGTAGAACCCTGCGTGTTTCATTCCCTTCATATATCAGAGTCGCTTCGGTCGTAGTAAACGTGAACTGGAAATCCCTGTGCGCTCACTTAAATAGGGTGAGTCTTGTAGAAAAGAGAAGGGATCAAATCTAATCATCGGGAAAGATAAAAGAGCAAAGCTAGTGTAATGGAGCTTAAATCGCTTTTATTCAATTTATACCATTTTTATTGTCATCTCAAGCGTATGCAATATGCCATGATTATTTACTTTTTTTAGTCATCAACCAACTGCAACCCCTCCTTTACAACGTGTACTTGAGTTAGGGCAACCGCAAAGAATTCACTTGCCTCAATTCATTGGACATGTACTTGTCGCACTGTAACATCAAAACCAATTGGCTTTCAAACATGCTTATAATGCATTCTAATTTACTTCGATGTTACAAGTTTGATTGTATAATTAACATACAAGTCATAAATAGTTATTTATGATATGGAATATTTATTTTGGAGAATGTGCACAAGCAGCTTTATCTTACCAATTTAAATCGAAACAAAGTTAATTAAAAATTCTGTAAGAAAGGAAGGAAATTACTGATAAAATCAACGTGTAACATCATTGCAATAAATCTTCCACTCGAATACGTGGTCAATACAAAACTGTAATTTAAATTGTAATCTGTTGATAAAAAATAAAAAGTGCTTCTGGAAAGGATACTGGTAAGATACGGGGAAATTAACTTTCTTCGGAGAATGCAAACTCCTTCAATGCAATGTTTCATAACAAATTCTTCAAACTTGATTAGATTTGTTAAAGATGGACGAAAATGGCAATATTATTATACCAATCAGAGACCCGTTATATCTCTCGTCATTGGTTCGGATAGCTCCTACAGAATCGTTTAACAACCCAATTCCAACTGCGGGAAATTATTCTATTGAGCGACTACCGGAGAAGTTGAAATGTAATCTTCAGATTCTTCCAGAAAGTTACATTTACGATGAAGATAGGCCTCGAGTTTTAGGAAAATTGAATAAAGCATCTATGGATTTGATTGAACCTGCTAAGCCTATTACTCTATCACTGAAAGTGCTGGATAAATTGAACTCTCTGGAAGCTGCCGCAAATAAAGTCATCAATGCTCAATATGATCACGCTAACTAGTACTAGATATCTCACAATTAAATTCAGCTCTTGGGAAAATCTCCAAGGACTATGTTGAAACTTCGACTGAAAAATACAAATTATTTTAGCGTAAACTTGACATGTTATTATGCAAGGCGATAATCTTTGATTATTAAATTCAGCTCTTGGGAAAATCTCCAAGGACTATGTTGAAACTTCGACTGAAAAATACAAATTATTTTAGCGTAAACTTGACATGTTATTATGCAAGGCAATAATCTTTGATTGACTCAATCTTGCTAATTTTTATCAGAACCAGTAGAAAGCTCTTAACTGTTCTCTGAATTTATGATAGTGTTATTTGTAATCTGTCTTACTTGGTACTTATTAAATATAAATTAATTTGATCTTCGCGTCTCATCAAATACAATTCATTTGCATTTTTATCTCTGGACACATAAGTGTGATTATCTTAGTTCGCCTTCTTCCTTCAACCCTATAGCTCCCTTCCACCCGCAGGAATGATAGCCTTAACAGAAAATTATTCATAAAAAAGCCATCACACAAGAAGAGATAAAGATAAAAGGAGAAGTTCTCACATCGTGTAATATCCTTATTTTGACTCAATCTTGCTAATTTTTATCAGAACCAGTAGAAAGCTCTCAACAGTTCTTTGAATTTATGACAATGTTATTTGCAATTCTTACTTGGTACTTATTAAATATAAATTAATTTGATCTCCTCGTTTCATCAACTACAATTCATTTGCATTTCTCTCTCCGGACACATAAGTGTAATTATCTGAGTTCGCCTTCTTCCTTCAACCCTTCAGCTCCCTTCCACCCGCAGGAATGATAACCTTAACAGAAAATTATTCATAAAAAAGCCATCACACAAGAAGAGATAAAGATAAAAGGAGAAGTTCTCACATCGTGTAATATCCTTATTGTCTCCCTATGCATAGCATAATCATTGTCAATTCTTTGTATTTACACAAAAGTGAGAGAGAGAATAATGGAGGCTACTACAAGAGGAGAGAAAATATTCTCCTTTTTAATACAAATCGAGTCAAGCCTTTATAGATTCAAGATAGACAGAGTTCCACACACTTCCACATCCACACCATCAGCAGCAGCTCTTCTGCAATAATGCTTCTTCCCATACTCATTCACTTTACAACAATAAGAACTCCTCCATAGCAGAAATTGTGCATTATTGTGTGTGAGGAGTGAAAAGTCTATTGAGCACGAGGCAATTATCGTCCCTATTGTCCTGATACCCGTGTTCCAAGGAGGAGTCCGACAGAAAAGATCTCAATATTATTATGTACCACATTCTGTGCCATAGAACAACAAAACAAAAAATACACACACATTTCATTTCAAAGTCGAGTTCAGTCAGACTCCTTTGTAATCGAGCAAAATAGAATAAGAAGTTATACATATGCACCAGTTTCTCTCTCCTTCATTTTCTTTCTATTTTTTTGCATACATTTTCCATTTCTTCCTTTTCATCATTATTATCAAGAGAGAGAGGATAAAAAGGAATGAAATGTATTATATCATCAGCAAGCGCTTGTAGTTTGTATTGTGAGGAATCGGTGCATACACAAAAAATGCTCATTTTGAATTTCAATGCCTTTTTACTCCACACTTCTCCCTATAGCCACTCCACTCCTTTTCAAGAGTCACATTTTACTCCGATTCTTATCCCAAGCTATATCAAATTTATATATTCATCTTCTGCTCCGCTTCCCGACAGATTTATGCCTTTCTTCTAGTCTGCAAAGCAGCAGCACGTCCGTCTCCTACGCCTCCAGTAAGAGATACCATTTAAGACATGTACATTAATGTTAATAAGTTAATAATACAGATATTATTAAAACCCTTTTTATTGTTGTGGCCATTACTACCCCTTTTAAAAGCTTACATTTCATCTCACCCAAAACATTTTTTTATTACTATTAGCATCTACTCCATCAATAATCAGTACATTGTTTACCATTTCGCTACTTCGCTCAATTCAACTCCATCCATATCACATCAAGCGTGCTAATAGAACAATGAGAGTGTAAAAATAAAGTAATTTTGTGACTAGTGAGAGAGAGGGAAATGTAAGACTTCTTTTCTTTAAAGCTAATTTATGCCTTTTACATAACGACAATAAAAAATCAGGTGTATTGTTTAGCTCCTTTTACACCTTACTCTCTCTCACTAGCAACTCTGCCTGCTCACAAAAACCGCTAGTAGAATTGTTCAATAGTGAGTTTCAAAAGTGGAAAAGTGCTAATGGCTCGATGTTCAACATAATGTAAAATTTTTAGAGTTATGACATTTTGTTGTACTTTTTGTATTGTTCCCGATCATCCACATCCCCATCCGCTGCAACTTTTTGTTCCAGCAGTAGCCAGAGCAAAACACTAAAACACCTTTTCCAATACTCCGGAGAGAGAGAGAAGAGGAGAGAGAATTCTTCCATTGTTTTCTGCATCCATAATAATAAAATGCATTGTTCCTTTTTCGCTCATGCTCTCCTAGTTTTATAGAGACGTGTGAACTAGTTTTACTAATAGATTGAGAAGCCACCTTTATAATACGTATTGATAGGGATATCATGAAAATCAGTGAGGAAAACAAAGGAAAAAGCTCTTCTGTCTCTCCCTCTTACACTTTGTACTATTTATTATCGTTATTATGCATTATGATTACTATTCCATCTCTTTTCTCAACTCACCTTTTCACTCTAAACCAGTCAGAATCAGCTTTAGAAACTTTGTTGACTGTGCACCCGGTTGGTCTACTTGATTTCCACTTTCCCTTTGTTATGACTCGTTCGTTGGCGTCACCTTACACAAGTTAAAGAGGCTTCCTCTCATATTAACACCTCAAATAAATCTTTATCAGAGGATATGCCTACTTTAGTAAATAATTATACTTCTATTCAATTCAGAAACTAGTTGTGGAAGGGCCAATTAATGAATTTGTAAATAATCTGATGAAAGTAATAAAATGCTCTTGAAGAGAAACCCTGGTTGGAGCAGATTTTGTAGGCAATTTTTGTTCTATGGAATAGCCTTAACCATCAAAAGTATCACACATTTCCTGGAAATGAATTACATAAACGGACAATTCATCAACTGAATGTTGTTACATCTTTGCATGGCCTGTGACGAAGAAAAAGACGTCAGTCGGAAAAGTTCTTTACAGAGCGAGAGTGATTCACTTGAATATTATTATTATGATAATAAAAAAATATTGTAAGAAATGTTGAATCAGAACTCGGTACACACAGTCATGTCTGGTTGGCAGTAGCGGTGGTGGTGGCTATTATTGTTGTTCACAATACCATGCCATCGTATTGTTGTCATCATCATCCTCTCCTATTCATCGTCTTCGTATTCTCACAATCAAAATCAGAGAAAGAGCGCTCACTCTCTCACACACAGCTGTAGAGAAAGATGCCTTATATATCTATCATGAATCCTTTTTACTCGTGTTTACTGCTACTCACTACAATTTCCACCGCTATCACTATTCACTACTACCCTTTTATAGAGCTATTGTAGTAATAGTGGTGAAGTGAGTGAATGGTTGTTGAATGGAGTGTTTTTTAAGTTCTCTCTCTTCTCTCTCTTTCCTCAGGGTTATATATATGGCCAGACGGATGGAAAGTTACTTCCAGTTGCCCATGCACCTCTACTGGGTTCACATGTAATGATACCCGTCGTGGTGCACACTTTGTGTGTGAAACTCGCGTGCTAGTCATAATCTCTTGCATAAGCTATGAAACACTCATTTCATTTCTCTCCTATGAAATGAATAGCGGCATACTTTTCAGAAGGAGATGGAGATTTTTTGTGACTTTGTGGAAAGTTCCAAAAAAGTGTGGTGTAATTCAGATCGTATTGAATAAAAAAGTGTTTGATATCGTGAAAAAAATTATTGCGCTACTTTCCGTGAAAAAATGGGTAGTGAGACACAAGCCGGAAATCAAGGGGGGAACGGAGGGAGATTAAAGTATGACAAGTGGTTCCGGCAGACACTAATTGGAAACCGTTTTGGGGGGAGGAGGAAACGAAGAAAGTTGAGAGAAATCTCCTGAGTTAACTGTACTACGTTTCATTTCTGGAAAGTATTTTAAAGTGTCAAATTTTATAAGAGCTTTTTGGATTATGAGAGGATATGCAATGGATGTTGTGTCTATTTATTTGGAAATTGTGTTAAATTGAAAATGTCATGAAACAGACAACTAAATCATGAATCATTCTTTTAATCATGACTAAAGTGTTTACGTCCTGAGATATTAATACGTATGGAATTGAATTAATCAAAACGAGAATTATATTTGATTTGTGTACCTGAATTAGTGATATTGACGTGATTGTCAGCTACATATTTCTAAACACAACAAATTGTGATGCACCTGTTTATGATAAGTGAAAAACACTTTATATATCAGTCATCAGAAACCGTTGATGGATCCCATGTTTTCTGGTAAGAGATTCGTATGCAAAAGTGAAAGCGCTTATTTTGAAAGGTAAATACGCACAAACTTCAACAATACGCATAGTATTTAACATTTACTTGCCATTCAAAATGGACTTTTCTGATATAAAATTCTAAATTAAAATGAATTTAAAGAGGGCAAAGTTAAAACTCACAATAGAAAAGATTTCTCTTCCCGTCTCCAATCTCTTTCTCCTCAATTTTCATTCCATTTTTTTGCAACTCACATTTCCATTTGCGTTACTTTCTTTTCTACTTTTCCTTTACATTATTATCTTTTTGCATAATGTTCATATCACATTATGACTATCATTACTAGTGCTTTCTCCATCAGCCTCTCCATCCTACAGAAAGAATCATGCTCTTATCATCATCATTACTACAGCCGCAAATGTAAAGGAGTAAGAGGAGGCTGTGTGCACTATTCTGCACTGAAATGCGTCTTTCTTCCATTCGGTACTTGTAACTTCTTTTATAACTTCTCCCTTTTAGAACTTTTTCTCTTGGAGGAAAACCTCCTCCTCTTACTATTCAAGTGCGATTTTTTTCTTCTCATTCTTCCTTAATAATGGTGAATGTAGTGATGTCGGTGTGGTGGCAATAGTGAAAACTAATACTACAGAATCCTTTTTATTCTTTGAGAAGATGCTACACTCTGATATGAGATATATATGTAGAAAGAAAATATTTCACTCACTTTCTCCAATTTTTCCTTATTTCATCGACGTTCGACACATGATTTTCAGAAAATGAGGAATAAAAGTGGTGAAATGGTGTTACATAAGTAGTGAGAGAAAGCACTCGTGCTCAACACATGGGAAGGTAAATATTATGTGAATAATTCTTTAATGCGATAGGATGATTCTGGCGATGGGGAATAAGTCTAGAGGCTTCTCATATATATCTTGAAAGTGTCATCGTAATACTCATTCATCTTGCTATTAGGCGAAATATTTACACTTTCAAAAGAGTGGTGTTGAGTTAACAATTTGTTTGTGGAATGATAGTAATCTTGAAAAATCTTTGCAATACGTAGTGGCAGAATTGTTGAATATTGTTTGGTTCAATAAGAAAAGAATACTTTAAAATAGTACCTGCTGGATTGCATCTTTGAGTCTATTATACTCTCCAGCACTTGTCTAAATCGTATAAAAATCCTTTCCAGACTTGGAGCCACCTAATTAATTTAACTGTTTGTGCTATTACTTTGTACCAACCCCATTCACACATCCAACTCAACTACCAAACTCGATGAAACGCCAACTCANGAGCCACCTAATTAATTTAACTGTTTGTGCTATTACTTTGTACCAACCCCATTCACACATCCAACTCAACTACCAAACTCGATGAAACGCCAACTCAACTTGTTCCCACAATAATCATCTTCGTCACCATCCACATCAGAAATGAATTCATTCATCCACTCCTTTCAGCTTGGCCATGTATCAATACAATAATGAAATGTGCTCAGTTCATACAATAGAATCATCATCATTTTATGAACACAATACATTCCATTCTTGCATCCCAACACATTACTTTTCTTTCATTCAGAAAGATAGAACTCACGTTGCTATTGTCTCCTTTTACTTTAACCAAGATATGTCTGCACCACCACCAAAGCTATATTTATACAACTATTACTTACGTTACATTACGTATCGCCTTTTACTTTTATGCATTTTGAGAGAGAAAAAGAATAAAAAACGAAAACAGAAGAAGGAGCCAGTAAGTAGCAGAAGAGCAAGAATACAAACGAAATTGTAACGAAAATAAGAGCGACAATAGCAAAACTCAGACAACAAAGAACAAGATAGATACGGAGTAACCGGACAGAAAATGTGCATTATTGAGAGTAAAAGAGAGAGAGAGACATTGCTGAGCAAGAAAGTAGACAATACTTTTCCCGTCACTATTTTACAATGAATCCATGCTGTTTTGTGCTGTTGCTTCTTTTCTTTTCATATTTCTCGTTTTTTATTTTATCGTGAAAAAGTACGAAGTAGATGGATAGATAGATGAATGAATGAAAGAGCGAGTGAATGTTTGAAAAGAGGATGGATAGTGGATGGACGTTTCAAACAAAACTGGTGGAACCGCAACAGAGAAAAACGTCTTTACGTAGCTCATTGTGGTGTGGCACTGGCACCATCAGAACCATCATCATTGTGCCGTGCCATCCATGGCACATGAATTCACTAACAACGAAAACACAGACAAGGAGTTGAGCTCGATTGCGCTATTGTGTTTTCACAATTTTTTATTGTGAATCTTCAATTCTTTTTCATATTATGGGGAAGGAATAATAGCGAGGACAATGATGACGATGAATGCATAGATGGATTGGTTTGAAGAAGAGTGACGAGGAAAAAGGTGGAGGAGAAAAGCAAAAGCTTTTCTAAAGAAAAGAGCGGAGATGATACATGCTGATTGTGCATAATGTTCGGAAATATTATCCAGCAGCAGGTGAACTAATCGAAAGAAAGTTTACTCACTCAAATAATGTGTTGTCTGGTAAAGAGTTCAAGTATATCTTGTGATAACGGGTCAATGCTAATAAATTCGTTTGAAAACTTTGAGTTTTAATTTGAATTTAAACAAATTAGCTCGTTGCATTGCCACCTTCTAGACTAATAGCTGCCGGTCCACAACAATTACAGAAGAATTTTTGTAAAAAACAACTTTGATGTCAAAAATTATGCAAGACATTAACGACAATGGAACAAGTACAAGGCAAAAACCTACTCCTTTAACAACAAAGATACATGCCAGATACACTTGTAGCACTTGCACTTTAAGATACTCGTGATTCAATATACTCAATATTACTCGTACCGTTGCAGCCCAATTGAATACGGAGTAACTTTAAAATGTGAAGTGAGTTGTCAATCTGATACTATTTAAAAAGAGCCAACGATGATCTAAGAAACGGAAGCATTCTCATTTCCCACTTAAAATGACATTTAGCTTAAAGTGTATCGAAATATAGAAGTTATTATATCACAAAAATTACTATTAAAATCCAACCCTGATAATGCCATTACGATTACATAATAAAAAAGTAAAGAACAATAAAAAATGTATATTTTTTGCTTTCTTGCTGAGCAACTCCTTGCATGCTTGCTGTCGCCATTCACTTTTCCCTTTTATTTTCCAATGCTATTAGAGTCGCTTCTTCTGTTGTTTCCGTATATTTATTGTTATTATTTCCATGGAAAATATTTTTTCATTATGCATTTCATTGTGTTTTACTTATAATACCATTTTTTTCTCCTTTTCCTTTGTTATTCTTCCTATTTTTACTGTAGCTCCTGCCATTATTACATGTATTATTATGATGTTGCATTATTCATCTTTTTTAACACAGGACACACGGACAGAGAGAGTGGTAAGGGGTATTATTGTCTGATCTAATGTGTTTTTTGTAAAAAGAAGTTATTGCTTGCTCGCGACCGTTCCGTTTTTTAGAGAGAATAGGAGCGGTAAAATATATGCATGCATAAATAAATGCACTTCTCCCAAAGAGTCTCTTGATTGCGAGGATGAGTCTTCCATTTTATTATTGTTCCTTTTACAATGTATTCATTTAAAAAATTCCAAGCTATCATCACGCATCATCATATCGCATAATTGTAGTAATGAATTTGTACTTTGTATCTATCTAGTTATTAGAGTACTTAACTGATACTTCGAGAAAGAATCATGACTGGTAGCAAAAGCTTATAGTTTTTTATTGGTCCTGATATTTCAGTTACTATTAGGAAAGCTTCAGTGTTTGATGATGAGTAACTGTGTAATAAATTCCTTTTTTCTGTTTTGTTCTCTTTCCGCCTCTGTTTTTTACTATTCATTGAGGAAGTGAATCAGGATCAGTGGCGTTCTGAGCGGAAGGTTAATAGAAAGAAATTGGTCACGGCCGGTTGTTCCCTCTTTGAACCTGTTGTTACCGTTGTTCCTTCATGGAAAGAGTGCTCATGTGTGTGCTCTGAAATAAACAGGAAGATATTACTAATGTGGCCAACTAAAGAAAATGGAAAGAGTGCTAACAGAAATGAGCAATATGTGTCATGCAATAATTTAGGTTGAATGTTCAAATGGATTATTCCATTTATGTCAGTTATAAAACTCTACATTATTCAATACTGACAATGAGTAAATCGATGCGTCACACTGTCTTCGTCTAGAGTAGTAGGTGGGAGTTGATGTTGATTGTATTGTTTGTAGTTGTTTTTGGAGCAGTATTCCGAGTGCATCTGTCGTTTGATCTCTTTATTCAGCGTGTTTCCTGTACAGTTCTCTTAATTTCGTTACTCCTGATTCTGTAGTTATAAAAACAAATAGATGCTGTACTGATATGAAATATACAGTGGATTAGTATCTTAAATATATTTCTAGCTATAAATTAAAAAAAAAACATTGATTCTTAGGATAAGATTGGCATAAACTATTTGTTTCATCAATTCCGATTTTCAGTCTAAAATTGATTCTTATAGAATGAATCAAAATGTCTTCTACGCATTAAAAGATGATGCAAACAATACGAAAACAACTTAAGATGCTCCTTCACTGAAAAAGAGCACAATAATATCTTTTACAATTGCATTATTTCCCTTATCCCTTTCCTACTTTCCCCAAACACATTCCTTCATTCCAGAAAAAAAGAAATCCTATTCGTTATTCACTTTTCTCCTCCTCAAGAGTCTGAAAGCAATAGGAGAAATGGAAAAAATACAGGAGCACAAAGTAAAATGTTTTGAGTGAGGAG
>JAHZMU010000128.1:0-15349 GCA_027743725.1 Rambutsinella grinnellia | reverse complement strand
ACCCTAAACAGGCATTTCAATCTGTGCGTATAGGTAACCAATCCATCTATTACACTTGTCTCGTAGAAAAAAATCTATCATTAATTAATTCTGACAACCATCTGCTAATTAATTGATCACTGTTCGCTTCAAAACGGCCCTTTTCCTTTGTAGGATTTTACCCTAAGAACAAAGTGGTCATTTGTACTTTTCTGTTATAAAGCGGCAGACTACAGACAAGCATTTTGTCTGACGTTATGCAAGATGCAACTGCAAATTACAACTGAAGAGCCTTTGATGGATGGGATTTGGCTAATAATATTTGTAATTATACTGGAATGATATGTGGTTCCTTAAGTTCCAAAAAGGTACCTTTCTGCTGACCATATCAAATACTTGAAAGCGTATAATTATTCCTTCTCAATAGAGAGAAATCGAAGAGATCACCTAGGAGGAGACTGAACAAAAATTTTCGCCGACCATCAATACGCGGAAAATTGGAAGGGTTCTTGAATCTTGACATGGGAATTCTTCAAGGGATGGATGTAAAGATGATATTTCAATGAGGGATTGTCTGAACGTTTTCAAGATGATTTGTTGCAATTTTTTGGTCTTGATATGAAGTAGGATGATAAACATTTGAATATCGGAAATTATACCCTGACACTCTCATAAGTTATATGTAATTTGTTTACAGCTATATTAGCAACGTTGAAATGCTTTGTGGCTTTTGTACAAACCATTAATTATAAGCGCAATGGGTCTTTATGTTTTAAGTTGACAAGATAATTATTATTGTGTAAATGATGCGTTTAAAATATGCTTTTGCAGAAAATAAGAAAAATTAATTTCTCACAATCTTCATGAGAAAATTAATGGTTGAGTGTAAATTTCGATAGGAAATTAATTGATGATAAGAAAAATATAGCATCTCTTGATGGATTGGATCAAATTCAAAAATATAACATTCATGAGCTCCAGTTATTTGTATTTTGGAAAATGGGATAGACTTTATTATAAAGTAATTTATTATCTTGTTTTAAGGGAGCCTCTCTTATTATCCTGATCCGCGCAGTGCGCGGCGCGCACCCATTATCCTTTACTTTTTGACATGTTAACTTTGTTTACCAAGACACGACAATTTTTTACAATACAATGTCATTTAAAAGTCTCATCCAACACGACGTAATCCATCGTGTTGAATCATAAATAACTACAAAATGAGCATCTCCGTACAAACATCCTTTCTAAGTCATTCTTGGTTTCGCTTTGTTATCCGAGCTGTTGTTAAGTTTGCGACAATTTCTCGCGACAGTTTCGTATTTCTCTCTATCCGTGATGGATGACGTGTTGGAAACGATAACGAAGGCGCAAGCTACAGAAATTCCAGTTATCCCATTCTCTTTTCCACGGCGCTCCTGGTTAGACATGGATGAATGGGATTCTGGTGACATTGTGGCACGCTTAAGAAATCGAGCTGACTACCACAATTGATTTTTAGCTAAATAAAGTATAGAATAGCGACGCCATCATCATCGCTGCTTTGTTGCAAATAGAGCTAGTTTGCATGTTGGTTACTGGCTGTCTCCAATGATGAATGAGTGTGGGAGCGAGACTCTTTCGTAACCTATTGGAACATGTAAACTAGTTTGCAAAAATATACCCTGTTTGAGTGATTTGGCAGTTGTCAACCAACACCTTATGCTGGGTGGAAAAGGTGACTTTTACATGCCGTCTCAAACTATCAGGCTACTGTCCATACATAAATTATTGTCTCACTTTTATCTTTGTAATATCGCACCCAGAAAATAAAACGCAATAATTGACAGTTGGCAACTTATGATTTATTTCTCAATTCCCATTGTCTTTAGCTAATTTATTATGTTGAAATGAAGGACACAAAAAGGGACGCCGCTTTACTCACTGCCAATAATAATAGTATAGTAAGAGATATATCACTTAACATACGAGAATCATTTTTTAAAAAATTAGCAAAATAAAATTTAAAAAAGATCACGAAGATCGCGATATTTGCTTACCTTGCATATTTTGAAGTCTTGTCTTACCCTGACATTGTTGAGGTGTAATTTAATCACCGTACAACACCCCTTTTTTGCACTTAAGCAAAATATTATGTATTCCTAGCGCTAGGAATGCTCAGGAAATTCTAAACATTTTCTTTCATGTACCCAGCCAATCCAACATATCATTTCTACCTTTTAGAAGTGTGTGAAAAAGTAATGTCTAAACTCTAAAGATAAGTGTCAACGTCTTTTCTCTTCGTAAACATTGTGTGCTTTCATAAGCCTGTGAACTGTGAAAAAGGAAAAGTACGGCTTACACGAAATTCAGCATTTCTAATGCTTGTTTAGTGCATTCAAAACTCCTTTAGGGATCAACGGGAAGGTGACTTCCAAAATTGGAGATGAAATATTTTTTGCCCGTCATACACCTGAAAATGCAACAGAAAGGAACGTGCAAGCAAAATACATTTTTTGTTACATGATTCATACTACTCGGAGTATCGCTTCGTGAATTGAAATACGAAAGCACTTCTTAATTTATTTTAAGACTCGCCCGAAAAGGAAAATGAAGACGCTTGTTTAATATTTTATGCAACATTGCAATCTTTGTTAATCTAGCTGTATTTTACACCGCTTTGTGTGACTTTGATGAAGAGATGTGTCTAAACTTTTTATCAGCTTTTCTCTCCCAGCTTATTCTTTCAACTGACCAATCCCTCACTGAAGTCTTATAATGATTACGGCGGTAGCCGCAATATATTTTTTAGAATGTAGCAAAAATCAGGTATTTCTGTGACGGATATTTGAAAACGGTTTGCTTTGCTGTCAGTATAATTTTAGGATAAATATCTTTTATGCCAATTTTCTATTAATATTTTGGATGTCGAACATAGACGTTGTAAATATGAGATTGAGCCAAAACATTTGTAATATCGGGTTAGATTTCCAGTCGTTTACGAACTTGCTAATAAGATGATATTTCAGAAAAGAATGCGTTGGAGAAGAAAGAAAATCTTTCATGCTTTAAAAGATGCAAACCGTCCAGTTCACTAACCGAGGAAGAAAAATAATGAAAGAATTTATTAAAAGTGCACACGCACGCATGCATATGACGTAAACGCCCATTCACATTCAAAATAAAGTTGTAAAGAAAAGAAAAGAAATTCATTGTTTTACTATCGTCATCCTTGTCCACTCTTTCAATACTTCTTTACAACTGTGCAGAAAAGTGCTTGTTCATTCTTGCATCGATTTCTCATTATTTGAGCAATGACATCTTTATAAAAACACGACAAGGTTTAGCATTCGGATATGGAATCGATTGGTGATGGTAAAAGTCGGGGAACTCTGAGACAGGATTTAAAAATTAAATAACAAGCTGGAGCATTTCTGTGCGCATTTTAGTAAGATTTTTACCCACTTAGTTTACAGACTAATCAAGGACTTGTGGTTAAGCCCCTCATTAATCAGTCAAAGTCTTCCCCACAATCACATAATCTACTTCAAGATTGGAATCAATGAAAGGAACTGCCTGGATGGAATTTTTTCAGCTTCCGAAGATAAACTTTCAGGTCAGTCCAAATGTGGGTAGGAAAAAGTAAAAGGATTCTCCATATATTTTAAAAGAGATGCCTATCGCAGTATAATAATTACTATGAAAATCTCTTCTCCGTTTACCTTCCACTCATCTCATCTCCTCACCTTCTCATAACTGATGTTGTCAGTTGGCCCTTTGTTTACTGTTCTTAAAGTCTTCCCCACAATCACATAATCTACTTCAAGATTGGAATCAATGAAAGGAACTGCCTGGATGGAATTTCTTGTGCTTCTGAAGATAAACTTTCAGGTCAGTCCAAAAGTGGGTAGGAAAAAGTAAAAGGATTCTCCATATATTTTAAAAGAGATGTCTATCGCAGTATAATAATTACTATGAAAATCTCTTCTCCGTTTACCTTCCACTCATCTCATCTCCTCACCTTCTCATAACTGATGTTGTCAGTTGGCCCTTTGTTTACTGTTCTTCAAGTGGTGAAACATTAAGTAAAGTGTGGATTTAGTGCGCTGAGGGTGCGAGAATGAGAGTTGATCAAATGAATCGGAGAGGAAAGATAAAGCTTGACCATCATCATACAATCTTGGCTGAACGTAATCAGTGCAAGCTGAAAAGGAACGTTGGAGTCTTATTACTAAAAGGAGTTGAGGAAGACGGCATCTAAGGCATTCCTTTTACTCTCAATGCTCGCCAACTACAAATCTCCATGTAGCAGACAGACTGACAAAAGGAAGCGTTCACGCCCAAATGGGATAAAAAATGTTATTTTTATTAGCATTTAAAGGTGCCCACCCCGCAATGGAATTTTTCAAGGATAGCAAAAGTCGACCTGGTAAAGCAGAGAAATGAAGAAAGCTATGTCCACCTTGTCTTTCTCGCTATCGCTATTATACACACCGCACGTAAATCTGCATTTCCTATGTCTATTGGGAAGCAGATAATCTTTTTTATTTAATGTTATTTATCTAGATTTCCATATGTTTCACGTAATGAACCAGACGACAATCTGACTCCACAGAGATATTGATAAAAAAAGTGAGAAATCTTTCCTCCCATCAACTCACAGGGTAAATTGTAACAGTGTCAAGTCGGAAAGGCTGAGGAAACCAAAGAATTTATTGGGATAAACATTTTCGTTATAAACCAGAACAAATATCGCCCGACTTACGTCATCATCATAAAGTTTGAAGATAGAGATTTCAAAGCAATCTGAAATCTAACAGTTATCACAGAAGAAGATATGTTGGGCTAGTTAAAACGTTATTGATTCACCTCTTGGATCAGTATTAAAGAATACAATGTCATATAAAGTTAAAGTTGAAAGCACCCGTTCCTATTCAAATACCATTGACCATTATCACAGACAAGAAGGCACAGACTCTCTTGCTTACTTTTTATAGCTTTTTATGAGCAACGTTATGAATGAATTTGTAAGTCAAATACTTGACTCTCTCTAAGTTTGTAAGTAAATAAGCTTTTGTATACCACTTGAGATTTATAAATGGTCATATTTATGTTTTGAGAATGCCTCCCATTCATTTCCGACTTACCCTTTGTCCACCAAGCTATACCTATCGAAAGATAATGAAGTGGATTCAATTCTGAATATAATAATCATGAAACCCCAATTTTAATAGAATCGAAGGATAACAAACTTATTTTAAAAATGTTAGAATGCCACGTTGACAATGAAACCAGCTTTTCCACCAGGAGCTCTAGATGGGTTTAGCAAATATGGCAAGTAATCACCCATCATAAACCATCCACCTTCATTCAAGCTATCTTTAACTTTGATCTTGGAATCCGGACTTTTTTCTCCGTTTAAATGATCATAAATATGTGGCATAAAGGTTTCTGATGAGAAATATAGTGGAGATCTCTAATACCGTATCATACTGTTTATATGTGATGACAAAATGGATAACGCACTGATTTCACATTTCTGATCCCATCCTTCAGCCACCAAAGTTATAATAAAATATTTTTATTTTTTTATTCATTTTTCACTCGATATCTGCAATCTCACCTTGAAAAAGTTTATACTATTAAACACTGCCTATCTTTCAACGTCTCCTCCCAAAATATCTTTTACAATTCAAGACGATATTTTTCATCACAAATCACCTCGAAATTTGGATTTTTGCCTCAGGTCATAACAGCAAAATCGAATGTTGGGAATACAATAGAGAAAAAATATGGACGAATTGCTCTTAAATGAATTTGCATATCGCTCAATAACAATCTGAATCACGGTAATAAACTCTTCTTTGTTGGAATAACAAGAAAATAAATTTTTTAAATAGATATTTTAACAGTCATCTATACTAGCGTTGAACTTATCTCGTTGAGGTTCATAAAGTAGCAAAAAACGATCACTGAGGTATCCTCTCAAGTGTGGAAGGCGGGTTCACTGTATTTACTTTGCTATCGCTTCTGAACCCAAAACTCAATCTAATTTGCCCATAGCTGTCCACAGTCTTAGTGTTCTCCTAACAAACTTTCATCTTCAAGAATGATATCATCAACCCCTGAGACTTTTTGGTTCAATAACCATATTTAAGCTTTGAAAATGGGCATACTCATTTGGTAATAAATATCCATTTCCAGATTTCAGAATTTGATTGCTAGGCTTGGGAGAGTAAACACGAGCGTACCCACATACGTTCCTCGAGAAAATTATAGTGGTGGTGTCTCCCTTTCCTTGCAGAAATACTATTTATTTACCAAGATTTGACTTTTGCCCTTTCTAATAATTTATACGCTTTTACAAATACACACCTGAGGTTCTTGCTACCACTTCCTTGTGCGGTTTGAGTAACGTTCGTGAAAAGCTTTCAGCGAAATACAATGGGTTTTCATTTGTAAACGATGAGATAAGAAGGAAGCTTCAGAAGGTGGATTAAAAAGGATGTCGTGATGCCCGTGTTCCTTTAATGAAACGTGTATTTTCAGCAATTTAAACAATAACTTTCTATATCACTGCTTTTCCATGTACGCCTTTGAGTATAAGCCTCACCATCACCATCCAATTACAATTTATTAGTGAAGCTTAAACGTAATTAGAATGCGAAAGGAGGAAAGGTTCAAGCTCATTGATCAATTGAGAGCTAAAACCTGAAAATTATCTCGACTACCACGTACCACTGTAAGAATGTGTGACACAGCCCAAAGAAACGAAAATAAATCTAGTTTGAATTAACAACATAAATCTAACAAGGAGAGCTTCAGCATAAATACCAAGAATTAAAAGTGGATCGGGGAAAAAATAAGGGAGAGAATGCCTTTACTCGGCAAAGCCCTCTCACCTTTCAAACAAAAAATGTTGTTGACGCGTGGGCAAGGAGGTGGTGATGAATATTCGGTAATTTGATGGAAACCTTTAAGTGCCAGAAGGAACCCATAAATACTTACACCTCCACTAGTCCACCACCTTTTAACTAGCTTCAGATGCTTCAGAGTTTGATACGAGGGTAGCTTTTGGTTTTTTTGAAAGAGATCATTAATTTATTCAGTTTACGATTACGATGAAAACCATCCAGTTTCCTGCAACACCTCCTGTGCATAGTGATTGAGTGTATGAGATGAAAATCATCACATTCAATACGACTAAACATCATCCACACTCCCTCATCTTATTTCCTTGGGATACTAATAAATCCTCTTTGCAAAGACATGATCAGTGGCAAAGATGAAGGGTGGGAAATAGTAGCTTGGATAAAAAATGGAAACTTTATTATCGGAAACTAATAGGTAGATGCTGGATATTATTAAGCTGAATATGGAGAAAACATTCACGTGTATTAGTTTTTTGGCTTTGCTATTTTGTATTCCATACTTTTAAACCAGTTCTGCCTTAAAACTTAATCGTAAAGTAGAATTAAAAGCTTACTTGAAGATATTTCCTTGTTCGGAAGGATCTTACGTAGGCGTAATGAATTCATTTGTATGAATTGCATAATAAGAGGAAACAAGATGTGGAAGTATTCATCCAGGAAATTAATCCGGAATGTGGATGATGAGGAAGTTTTGAAACTCGATCACTATAGATTATTAGACGCACTCATTACACGAAATTAGTTTCCTAATATGCCCTGCTAAAAGTTATGGGCTGAGATAAGATCGCGTAGAAGTAAATCCAAAATTCTGAACAGGAATATGTTATACCAGACCCGTTATAGGTATTCCCTTAATGATTTGGTTTTGGTTTACTCTAAAAAGTTTTCAAAGGTAATTCAAAGTGTCAGGTCATGAGTGCCAGTGTTGGTTTCTGGTAGTAAAATATATACATACTTGGTTGAGATTCTGACGAATCTAATACTCACTTATTAATTAGACAGCAGCCATATCAATATTTCTCTTGAATGTAATTAGTAATTATCTAAGTAGGACATAATAATTACATGTATGAATAATTTGAAACAAAACCGTTGAAAACTTTTTAGAAGAGGTGAAAAACCTTCTAACTTTGAGAAGCAAAGCTCTTAAAGCCACGTAGGAATAAAATGAATTCTCTCATTAATCATTCCACCAACATAAATATCAGCATAAACTTCCGCGTTAATGGCTACATACCTGTAATTTTCACTAAATACGGATTGCAGTAGTCGGAGAAAAGTGTGCCTTAATTCTAATTGCAGGTTTCTCTTGTAAACGTTGGTGAAAGATTTGTGCACTTGACTAAAGAGTGCTCCAGCATTACCAAAATTACCTTCGCTAAAGTATTTTTCTTATTAACTGCTATTATCAGGGTTCCGAAATGTTGATGATGAAAGGTTAATTGTAATTTAATAGGAAATTACGAATTAATTGACTGTGAAATAGCTACCATCCTTAGATCCTCTTTATCATTCCCACTCCACAGTCATAAAACAGGAGATAAAAATCTTGAAAGGGGAGAGAAAATACAGTGACTGTAATTATTTCTTTAAATGAATCTGCTTTCATACATGAGAAACTATTAATAACTGTCACTATTCGGTAATAAATTATATGCTCTTTTTTCACTAAACAATTTTTCATATTATTATGTACCATCATTTCTTTAAGCTTTTTAATCGGTTATTGATACTCATTGTTAAAAATTAAAAGTTTTAATTTACCAGCAAACAGCTTTGAAAAAGAATGGAAATTTAAAGCGAGCTTTAAACCATTTCCTTTTACATTCAACACGCAACATTCAAACTTCCTAAGTGCAGTGCACTCTTGCCACGATGATAAATATCGTATTGCATAAAAGTTCATAAAGTTTGCAGAATGCCATTGACGAGAGCCACAAGAGCTTCAACAGTAAAGCACGAGCTCCTATTGGTCGTTCCTTATCTTCAGCAAAGAATGAGGCGAGGCAAGACAACGCTATTCAATCAGAGAGGTTGTTGCGTCTCTCTCGCAGTGAATGTTTAATTCGCTACATATTCACAGACGTAGTAGATCTGCCTACATGTAAATATTAACTCTTCAGCCATCTTTAATGCAACTATTTGCAAAGGAATGACTGTGTAACCAAAGTGGACCATTCTTAATTTACCACAAGACTCTAATTCTTTATGGGAAGCCATATTTTCTATTTGCAATTGGAGACTATGCTCTCATTGTCAAATATATTAGTGTCATTACCACCACTTAAAAAATCTATAGCTGAACATGTGTAGACCACTGAAAAATTCCCAACTTAATACATATTCATGTGTGTCACATCTTATCCTTTCCTTCATTTACATAATATAAAAATTCTTATTTGATCTGTGTAGCTATCTCGTTTATTTATCAGATGACTTCACGCAGTTGACCATGGGAGTTTATCGTGAAAGAAATTGACATGAGTTATTGTTGACACTTTAAAGAAGAGAATGGATACAAAGTGGTGTGATCTTAGGACAATTTGTATGCACAACGTTAGTTAGGTTTTCAAGTTAATATTAAGAGAATCTTTATGTCTTTAATTGAGATTATGTTTGATTAATTTCAAGCCTCTGCTTGAGAAGAGTCGAGATTAGAAATGCTCAGAACTTTCACCAACATATCTGCACTCTGATCATTGAAAGTTGAAATAGTTTTGAATCCAGGTTAACTGACAAAAAGTATGACATGTATTCCTGCCTTTTAGAGATGACGAATGCTTTAATACCTTTCCTTGTAGGAAATCCGAAATCCTTTTCCTAGTCCCGTGTCCGTCTTTACAATTTTATAACAGCTAAACACAAAACACAACAACGCTTTCATTTTCTTTTGAATAAAAATGTCTTTCAACTCATTCTGTAGAGCCTCGGCTTGTGCCATAAAAGGAGTCTTTGGTGTGTAGAGTAAAAAAACCTTTTCATTCTACGATGATGTGCAGGTCATAAGCCTTCAAAGCTGATGATGTTTGAAGAAAAAAGTGTTTATAAAAAGGCGGATTTTATACTAGTAGATTATACCGAAGAGGTTAGTAAACAGGAAGGCTATGCAGTCAGTAATGTTCTGTGTAACGGCAGATATAAAAAGAAAACCAAGTCAATTAGCGTTCCACCAGAGAGACATGAAAAGTATATCATTATAAAACTAGAAATTGTAAAAAATAAGGTTGGAAAGAGTGTAAAATGAAATTTTTGTGACAGCGTTTAAAGATGAATGAGATATAGGTAGTGTTGAGCCTGAATAACCTTTAATGAAGGATTGAATTTCCTTTCAGCCCGACCTAATTGAAGAGAGTGGTTTCGTCATGTTCATAAATGTAAGTTTAAATTTAATGGATCGTCAATCTAAATGTTACTTTCAAGGATTTACTCCCTTTAAAATTTAAAGCCGCATTTAAATGCCTCGAGCATAGGATGGCATAAGAAAAATGAATGAATGGATCTCGACCTATTAATATTATTGGTGAGGGTGGATATTTCAAAATTTTAATATGGATCTTATACTCGTGCATTATAACGTTTATAAAAGATTACACTGATTAAATAAACAGTGCGTATAGTCCTTGTTATATCAATAAAGCAGAACTATCTACAAATCTCCTTACCTTAAATACGAAGAGATATGCCATGCCACTTGAGGTTTTATTCTATAAAAGATTACACTGATTAAATAAACAGTGCGTATAGTCCTTGTTATATCAATAAAGCAGAACTATCTACAAATCTCCTTACCTTAAATACGAAGAGATATGCCATGCCACTTGAGGGATGCCTTATAAGGAGCCTCTGACTTCCTTTCAAACATTTTGGACACCTACCTTTCGAAAAGAGAAAAAGTGGCTTTACCCATACAAACTTTATATGTGAATGGATAGTTGTGAATAGACAGATAGACAGAGAGCACATCACAAGTCAACAGAGATGAAATGAGGGGAGATGAGAGAAGGCTGTGTCCATCATTAACTTGTGAAAGTTTCGAAAAAATGCTCCCTTGCACGTGCCATTACGAATAACAATGGGTTTTCGGCTTGTTAAATTGTTATGATAGGGAATGAAAAATTGTGGTACACTTTTGTTATATACGAAGAGATATGCCATGCCACTTGAGGGATGCCTTATAAGGAGCCTCTGACTTCCTTTCAAACATTTTGGACACCTACCTTTCGAAAAGAGAAAAAGATGCTTTACCCATACAAACTTTATATGTGGATGGATAGCTGTGAATAGACAGATAGACAGAGAGCACATCACAAGTCAGCAGCGATGAAATGAGGGGAGATCAGAGAAGGCAGTGTCTATCATTAACTTGTGAAAGTTTCGAAAAAATGCTCCTTGCACGTGCCATTACGAATAACAATGGGTTTTCGGCTTGTTAAATTGTTATGATAGGGAATGAAAAATTGTGGTACACTTTTGTTAAGATAAGTAGAATCACGGTATTGACTCAATCATTTTGAAATAATTGCAGTGATCAAATGCATGACCCAAAATGGTTGAGAAAAACCAAGTTTCAAAGACAGTATAGAGCCAAAGTGATATGTGCTATGCTACACTAACAATTAATTAAAATTATTATTCAAATTGCGGCGACAATGTCAACAAGCCACTAAATAATTAGACCTGATAATAATATGATGACGGGACTAAAGAAAATTAACTAATAGCACACACACGAGCAGAGTAAAATGATACCTTTGTGTAAACTGTCGGTGCCTTATTCGTTCCTTAGAAAAACTCTGTCTTTAATTTTCATTAATTACCACCTTATTAGGCGAGTACTCACCCCTACCATAAAAACAGTAGGCTGTTGTCAAAAGTTTAGAGAATTCATTGAGACCGGCAGTTCATTCACGTTACAATGCCATTAGTATTACACATAACGCATATTTTACTACGTTTTTATCTATAAGGAAAACGCATAATTTTTAATACGTATAATCATACATTGAACATTTAAGGATACGAGTCACTTTTCATTTAAGTCGACGTTTTTGAAAAGTGTGTAAGTAGTAAATATATGGTTTCCTATCTTTATTTGGTTTTCTTTGAGAAACGTGAATAGATTTGGATCATCCCCGTTCCAAAAACGCTACTTGGTCAGGTTCTACTGTTGAATGGCATAGGTATTGTTACATCATATCTCTTATCAATGGCACATATTTGGAGTTGGAATTCCTTGAATGAAGATTTTGGTAGACAGAGTTTTTTATGATTTCTACGTGTGAGGACTTGGGCAGTTGTTTTGGTGCGTAAGAAAGTTTATATATGGAAAATGTAAAGATGATATTGATGGCGAGTGAGAAAAGGTAAGCACGTGTGATACCCAAGTCATGAACCTATCCCAACAACCTTGCCCGAAATGGGATGGCATCTTGACATTAAAATAAAACGAGCTTAAATCTTGGTAAAATGAGAAGGAAAAATGACAAACCAAAATGTACATTCAACAAGTAAAGTACAGAAATTCTCTCGAAAAAATTCAATTCGAAATTGAATGAATAATAAGTAATAAGACTAGTCTCAAGTCTCAGAATTCCCGGAATTCTTGAGCTTATCTTCCGTGAAGGAATATTTTGATGTTTTCTGATCAGTTGCGTGTTCAAAGTCTAGTAAATCACAAGAAAAATTATATAAAGCTACGCTTTATTATATTAAAATTATTAACGTTTTATTTAAATCTCCTCCAAGCAGGAACTGTCAACTTCGTGACACCGTGAAAAGGCAAAGTCTGCTATCTAAAACTAGATGCTTTTCTAACTAGCTATTTCTGAAGTAGCCAGAGGATAAAATTACTATACACGATTTTGGAAGAACTCTGGTTTTTGGTTGATTTGGTGTTTGCACGTGACAGGCACAAGTCAAAACTATTCCTGCACCGGTAGTACAATACAGAAGAGGAGTTGAAGGGGTGTAATCGTTTACAAAATTACAATTTAAATGCCTACATTCTACATTGTTTATCGCAATGCTTTCACATCCTCTTTCAGGTTTTATGATGTGTGCTTTACTGACTTGTGAGAGAAAAAAATGTAAGGAATATTTTACGGAAGAATCTTACAGCCCAGAAGCCATTTAGAGGGATTTTTGTGACCATATTAATGCATGACTGACACTCATATCCCAGCTATTGTGTGGCCTTATGACTGACTTGTGTTAAAAGATTTTCTCGTGATTTCAAATTTAAACGGTTGTGTTAGCTATTAATGCGGATAAAAAGAGGTTTTCATCTTACTCCTTAAAAAGTCTTTAATTCTACTTCTCGCTAAATCATAAAAATCATATTACTTGAAGATATTTTTTGAAGAACCTCCTCTAATACTGAAGTCATCACTGTTATTTACATATTTATAATCTTGCTTACAACTATTATGCATAAGCGTGCATTACCGAAATGAGAAGGTGGATCTAAACTTAAAAATTCGATAAGGTCAAAGACGTGAGTCTTCTTGTCTTCTGGCAAAGGTGATAATTACCTGACTATTCAAGCCCACATGAATGTTTTTTTCGTTTTAAAAAGTTAAAAAAACGTTTATCCTCTTTTCATAGATCTTTGCTGAAGATTTCATTTAAACCCTTTAAATCGCTTTTAAAATTACCTTTGTTTCATTAAGAATTCTTACTCAATTTTTCACCGATTTATTAAGTCGAATGGGAAGAAAATAAATACAATGGAGGAACCTACCAACATCAGAGAATTCAATAAGGGCTTATAATAAGTAGTGTCTTAAAGGGATTATACTTTTTAAATTCTTTCTTGGGGGCTGGAAATATACTTGTGTTTAATGATCATACAGCTAAGCTACTCATTACACTTTAATGCCCTTGCGGGTGCTTGTTTGAATAAGTACTTTTATATAACATGTGCAATGTTTGTTATTCAAGAGAAATCTTTTCGAAATTACCTAATTGGTATTTTCATATGCGCATGTACCCTTTAAATCCTTATTAAAAAGTTTGTTGTAGTTTTAGACGAATAAATTTGAATCATTTTATCATTAGGTTCATAGAATTTATTGAATATATCATTCTGAGAAATGAAAACATCATTTGCTCCATTTAAGACAACTTGTTCCGTGAGAAAAGATTTTTGTCGTATTGAATTAGAAGTAAATATTATATGTAAATGATAAACTCAATTTTGTCATTCATTCAACCTGACAGAACCACAATTACCACTATAATCTTTCTCTAGAATGCTATTTACTTCCATTCTTTCCAGTTGAATTAAATGACTGGGACGAATCAACTTGACAGGTTGTGAGCATTACAATTAGGTTTACACAATAGATGACAGCGTAATGATATCATGAAGAGGCACATCTTGCACTTTTAGGAAACACAAATCGCTTGATCAGTTGACAAATCACGCTTTTCAGTTTGTTTCGGCTGTTTAATAGAAAGTGAATTATTGTTAAGCACATGCCCGTTAGCAATATGTAATCATTTTAAAAACTGTACTGGACATGTAATTTAAAATATTAAAGAGATTATAATAGAATGTCAGTTTTATCAAATAATTTTATAACTCTTCAACATTTTTATGTAGGACTTATTTAGTCGGGATTGTGGAGCGTTTTTGTGTGTACTCTGTAGGATACAAGAATGTTTAATACTACGCGTGTGAATTCGATTTTTTGAAGAAAAAAATTCTTTGCATGATGACTTTTCACTTTTACCATTGCATATTCCAGTTCGCATTATTATTGCATTTTTTCCCATCATGGAATCAAAGATGAATAGAATTCTTTAATTCATACAGATGCTTTCTTCTATTCCCTGACTCGGTTTCCTTCTTCGTGCATTGAACGGTGAAATCGATGAAGAGAGTAACACAGGTGTGTGGTTTACAGGGTGGTCTATACTCTTTCCACTTCACACTGTGAACGCATAAAATCCAGAGTCGCATGGAATCTCCCATATTTTATATCAAAGACGAAACTAAGCCATTTAGCTTCAATAATATCCCTTAATAATATGCATTTTGTGCATATTTAGCACTTAACTTTGCCTTATTTTATGCCTCACCTGTGTTTTTCCTTTGGTGGCTATGCATTTAAAAGAATGACGGAGTGTGAAAGCAATTTTGGGCAAGTTACTTTTCCTTTCTTTCTAGAAAGACGAGGTGGTAAATCTCATCTCGTACTAAGCTTCATTCATTTTATCCACCTTTCCTATAAATTTTCTGTTTCACTGCATTTTTTCAGCTCCGAAAACTGGATAATGCCATAATACAGTGCATGTAAGGATATAGTTCAATTGAAACATTATGTTGGAGATAAATGCTTTTCTATGTTCCCTTTCTTCTAAATTATATATGGAGTGAAAAGGGCATAAGTCATGAGATATGGGAGATTTTCTCGAGACACTTGCCGTGTGCCATGATAAGTCATGCGGTGACTAAA
>JAHZMU010000127.1:0-11699 GCA_027743725.1 Rambutsinella grinnellia | reverse complement strand
ATTAAAATATTTGAACTTCAAAAATTCCGATAGTGGTCCGACACTGTCATTCATCAAAATTAAATGATGAGTTGACTATTTTCTTTACTCATTACTGAATTTGTTGGCGAAGCATAATTTAAACTAGTGACATTTATTAATGATAATTCCCTCATACAAGTTCTATTATTAGCTATTAGATATTATGTATCTGCTTCTTCAGTTGAATTAAAGTGGTTCTCCCACGTATGTACGCGTACTATATGAAAGTGTAAATTCAGAAAATCGAAATGAGTTGAAATTAAAACGCAGTAAACTTTAAACCACTTAATAAATCTTAACGATTAAGTGCAACTTTTGACTGGACTTGGTTCGCTTCCATTTTGAAAATGTATTATGTCTGCGTAAGCAATTTTCATACATTTTCTAGAGTAAAAGTTGATACGAAAGCTGAAAAGATCCATTCTTTCTCCAAGCACCAGCCTCAGTTTTGAGCTTATGAAAACAGCCTCACATTTTTCATTCATTTTACCTATCATCAAGACCAATCAGTCACAAATTTTCAGCTGAAAGCCCCTCTTATTCTTTTGGAAAAAAACATCATCTGATTTCTTCACATATGTTGATAAGCTTTATTTTTGATTTTGCTGATTTTTCGCGTAGATTTCTTATCACAAAGATAGGGATCAGTTGAAGCAATCCAATTTACAATTGGCTAATAGGTCACATAGGAAATTATCTGGGGGTGGTGATAAGGCAAAAAGAAATTTTTAAGTCAACAACTCAATATTTTCCCCTTAAAATATTTTCTCTTTTATTGATAGTCATCAAGATAAGGATTCGAACATGGGATGATTATAAGCCTATAATTTAGCTATATAATCTGCTCATCTTGTTAATTCCTCATTTCAATTAACCTCTTCACCACTCCCCAAAAACTGTCTTTTTGTACCTTCACCTTCTTATAGGACTCTGCCTATTACCAAGAAGAGAGATTTCAAAATTATAACCTGATTAATCAATTCCCCTTAAATGAAGCAATCTTATAATTATGCTGCGTATAATGTTTTTATAATTCTAAAATTTGTTATTCCTATTTCGCGTTATATGTTCAAGGATAAAATTATATTTTTTTTTGTAAATTTGCACAATCATTCCCTTTCATCACTACCTTTTAACCCATCACATTTTTTACGTTTCCGACATATTATTGGAGAAAACGTTTTAACCATGAACCTATAAAAAAAGTCAAGCATGCGCCCTCGTTCTCATTTCAAGGTCACCCTTATTAAGTGGGACGCATTACATTCTTCCAGGATTAATTTTTACGGGTCAGTAATGAATTTATCCACACGCTACTGGTTTTAATGATTTTCGATAGCTTAATTATTTCATGCGAAGTTTTAAACAAGGTGTGAATAACCTGGTCTGAGTTCATGTCGTTAATCGTCAGTGAATGCACTACAATAGAAGTTATTGACTTTGTCCGATAAAGCATGATTTTCCCTTTCAATCATTTCAATTAATAAGTTGGTCATGCATGCGAAAAATCCCTACTTGACTTGGCTTACGCGTTATGCATTTCTCACGAGGAAATTATCAATTATAATTGTTGAAAAAATAATCTTAACAGATGAACGATAAAGACATTGATGAGGATGTTATCATAAATCAGATAATAAAAATGGGTTTTGTCTTGCCAAAATCTTACAGTCTTCTTCACACTACTAAACTATATATTTCATACAGACTACAGACCCACTAGCATACTACAAAATTCCTAATTATGTGATTACAACCATAAAATTATGTAAGTTTTAGGCAAGAGCAATAAATAACTGAAGAATGCACATAACTTAATGTATAAGCACATAAACAGTAGTTAGTGAGGAGTGAGGACAGTTGATAAAGCTGATAAAGATATGATATGAATTGAACTCAAATGATTCTCATTTATATCCGTTCCGATGATGATGTTGCTCTTCTCTTCTCATTGGTAAATATGTGATGGCATTGACTATATTTGCAAATGAAGTTGCTGGTACTGACACGGATTCATATCTTTTAGTCGGGGGTATATAATGCGTTTGTACTCAAAAGCAGACAAATGTTGTCCTTTGCATATGCAAACTTAATATGATTTTGGTAATTCGCTACTCATTAAAATTGTCACAAGTTGTAATGCTAATATGTAAACTGAGAAGGTGAGTGAGAAGCGAGTCTTTTAGCAAAGCTGGAAAGGAGCAGTGGTATTGCTTCCATCAAATATTCCAATTAGCTTACCTATAACTAGAAGCTCCTGACTGTTGGCGGTTCTCTGTGTTAATGAGAATGTTAGGTACATAAAAAATAGTGTCCAATTACACTTGCTGCTAACTGGGGCCTTGTAAAGTTTCTTCACCTGGACCACTCGACCCTCATCATACTCTCTGATGTAAAGCTGTGGATTGAGTGGAGTGTCAAAAGTTGAGTGTGTATGGTACTCCAGCTATTTCCAAGTTCTTTGACTTGTCAAAGCATATAAAAAGAGGACAAGCGTGGTTTCTGACCTACAAAACATTTGTACTCGCTAAAGTAAACACGGCGCTTAGAAAAGGAATTTCACTTTTCTCCTTTCACGCACTCTACTTATTCCACCACTATTTCCCATTCATTGTTTAAAGTGACAACAAGTTGACAATAGTCATAGTTCTCAAAACAAAATGAAAGTGGTAACACCCCGGCTGCTACTGCAGGCCGTAATATTTACGGCATTTTCACTAGCACAAGCTAATCTACAACTGTCAAAGTTTATTGGACAATCATACACTTCGAATAAAGTACTGGAGCATGGAATTCATTCCATCTTCCAGGTGCCGCATTTAAGTGAAACTTGCTCGAGAGACTTGAAGCGTTTCGCGGGACAAATAGCAGCGATAATTGGCCACCCTATGGGGACAAACCAAACTAGTGTGGATAGTTGGGCTTTGCAAAGTAAGCATTTTTATTTCTATTTTCTTTTCTAGTCGATACCCCTGCTTATCAATTATTTTCCAATTATTTTAAAAAGTGCTGGACTCATGGGCAAAAGTTCCTGAAGGAATACTCTCCGGTCATGTAAATGCTCTTGGTGACTTTGACGAATGCTTAGGTGTCCGCGCGACACCATTGCAGGAAGATTCTTCCGACTCTTTCCAAGGGAAATATTGTCTTATCTACACAATCCCAAATATCACATCGCCAAACACGCAAAAAATCAGTGCAACGCAGAACATCAATGCGCTTCTCAATCCGGATAGTTGGGCTTTGCAAAGTAAGCATTTTTATTTCTCTTTTCTAGTCGATACCCCTGCTTATCAATTATTTTCCAATTATTTTAAAAAGTGCTGGACTCATGGGCAAAAGTTCCTGAAGGAATACTATCCGGTCATGTAAATGCGCTTGGTGACTTTGACGAATGCTTAGGTGTCCGCGCGACACCATGGCAGGAAGATGCTTCCGACTCTTTCCAAGGGAAATATTGTCTTATCTACACAATCCCAAATATCACATCGCCAAACACGCAAAAAATCAGTGCAACGCAGAACATCAATGCGCTTCTCAAATCGGGAGAGAAATCCATTGAGAAATTGATGGTGAGTTTTAGCATATTCCTGTGACATATTTGGGGCATTATGCAAAGTATTTTATACCTTTGCTTTCTTCAACAGAAAATTCTTTCAACTAGCCCCAATTCTGCGGAACGGTTCTACGCGGAGCACACTTATGGGCTATTTTTTCATTCGCTTATAGGACCCCTACTGTACGTTCAAATAATTTCCAAATATGAAGTTGTGATTTAAGTTTCCAACTATTTCTATTAAGTGCTGGACTCATGGGCGAAAATTCCTGAAGGAGTACTCTCCGGTCATGTAAATGCACTTGGAGACTTTGATGAATGCTTAGGTGTCCGCGCGACACCATTGCAGAAAGACTCTTCCGACTCTTTCCAAGGGAAATATTGTCTTATCTACACAATGCCAAATATAACATCACCAAACACGCAAAGGACCAGTGCAACTCAGAACAGTGCTCTTTTAAAATCAGGCGAGAAATCCATTGAGAAACTGATGGTGAGTTTGGCATATACAATTCCGATGGCATATTATTATGCAATAAATATTTTACTTTCCACAATAGAAAATTCTAGCAATTACTGTAGGTGCCGAATTACCAATAATACCTACAATTGGCACATGCTACCCTTCGTCATGTACAGACGAAGAGATCTTTCAAGTTGTCGGTGCCCTCTTTTCAAAACTTAACCTCATCCCATTGACATCATTCTGCAGTGTTGACGAAGCTAAAGAAATGAGTACTGGAGCTATTGCAACCGTGTAAGTTATGTTTTGATCCTTTCTATCAATTATCACTTTTCATTTATTTCCTAATACCGCATTAATGTCTTTTACAGATCAGTTATTGGTGTCCTTGTTTTCTGTGTCGTTGTTGGAACTGGTTTGGATCTCGCGTCAAAACACGGGTTTCTGTCCTTATCCTTCCAGAAAGCTAAGTTAACCCCTGCCCTCTTAGCATTCTCTATCCCAACTAATATGACAAAGTTTCTGAGAACTGAGACGGGGCAAAATGACATCACGTGTCTTCACGGAATTCGCTTTGTTTGTGCAACTTGGGTAATGAATGAGGAGCAATACAGGTGTTAACGAATTTCTATAATTAAAGATTAATTTTCCCCACAGATTGTCCTAGGTCATACTTATCTAATGGGTATTATCCAACCTCTATGGAATCTTGTCGATATCTTTACGGTGTGCATACGACACTTATCTAATTACTATTATTATTCATATGAACAAATTTAATAGTTTCAATTTAATTATAGATGACAACCACTAGTATTTCCTTCATGTTCATTGCTAATGCCACGATTGTAGTCGAAGTATTCTTTGTCATGGGAGGCTTCCTCGTTACCTTCACTCTCCTTCCTATTTTGGAGCGCTCGAAAGGAAAGCTGAATATTCCCCTGTTATACCTGTATCGCTACCTTCGAATCACGCCTCTCTACATGTTTATCATATTATTTGAAACATTCGTCTTCCCACTTATGGGAAGCGGTCCCTACTGGCATATTACAAACACTTGGGCAAATATGTGCAAAGCAAACTGGTGGAAGAATTTGCTCTATATTAATAATCTTCCCATTTATAGCAAATTAGATCCACCGGTAAGCAATTCTATTCTTCTGTCCCTAACTTCTAGACATTAATCATAATTCTCTTTCACTTGTTAGTGTCACGGCACTTCCTGGTATCTTGGAGCTGATATGCAACTTTTCGTTCTCAGTCCACTGTTACTATTCCCCATTTGTAAATGGAAGAAATATGGAACTGCCCCTCTTATAATCATGACATTTGCGGCGGTTATCATTCCAGGCATTCTCACTTATGCTAAGGACATGATTCCATTGGCTGTAGCATTTAAAGAGTAAGTAGAAACAAAACGTCCCAATTCAAACGGCAACTTATCATTTATTCTTCGTTCTTATAGTATGAATGACGATTTCTCCCAAGAAGCCTACATGCCAACATACATGAGAGCAACGCCATACCTAATCGGAATGTGTACTGGACTGATTTACTTGCAAAAACCCTTCTTTAAATTAAAAAGATACTTCATCGTTGCAATCTGGATGGTAGCCATCAGTGTCGGACTCGCCGTTCTCCTCTCCCCCCATAAATTCTTCAACCCCGAATACAACTTTGAACGAACAGAGTCCGCCCTCTACGTCGTCGGTCATAGGACGGCTTTTTCCCTTTCAATTTCCTGGCTAATTTTCGCCTGCGCAACTGGCAACGGCGGATGGATTAATGACTTTTTAAGCTGGCGTCCATTTGTCCCATTGGGAAGACTGACATTTGGCATTTACTTGGTGTCTATGCCTCTCCAATTCTTATTCCATTTGCAGGCGAGACAACCCATTTATATAACGCATTACCACATGGTCAACATCTTCTTCGCTCATTTACTCATGTCATGCCTGATTACTCTGTGGTGCATTCTACTTATCGAAGCCCCTTTAATGCAACTCTTAAAATTAGTTTTACCTTTAAGAACGAAAATTACGAATGACGTGGACAAAAATAATAATGATCAAAAAGCAATAGTTTGATAGAAGAATAAATATTTTTTATACTCGTCACTGGAACAATCACGATTGAATTATAATTATGCATGAAACAGCTCACAACTTGCGAGTCAAAAGCGCTCACAAAGCTATTGGCTAACAAAGGACGGAACTCATATCAGCTTTCCCACTTCTCTCTTCCCAGAGCCTACTTTCAACACTTCGGCATGGGTTGGGTCTCATTTGTACATAGGATTGAAAATATCAGCTGTCGGATAATTAATAATTCATTTAAGTCTTATCATTACGTGTCCGTTAACGTGTAAAAAGTGATATTTGACGAAGTGTTTTAATATCAAAGCAAAATTGACATATTGACAAGTTGACAAAATGCATTTACTCCACTTGGTGAAAACGTGATTTTTTACCTGTCTATTTGGATATCTAAACCGCGGATTAGAAAGGAGATTATTTAATTGGTGATTGGTCTTTGGCGTGATTAAAATGAGTCGGTTACGAATTGGTGGAGTGGTCATACCCTTACCAAAGGTTCCACCTGAGAATGTCATTCCGGTTGGATTACTTTTAGTTTTTGGAACACTCAGCATTCGAGGTCCGTGGTGGACGATGGTGTCCCTCATCCTTTTAATAATTTCTCTACATGTCATTTACAAGAAGATTAGGAAGAAGTGTAGCAGCTTTTACTTCAGTTTTACTTTATGTTCGTTGATTGGAGCTCATTTGGTAGGTGACATTTGTATGAAGCTCAACCAATGAATGAATTGGGGTGTAATTAATCTCTGATTGTTTTTAGGTTTACGAGCTCATTGTAAACCAATTTATGAGGATAACGTATATCGAATACGTTATAAACATTTTCCTTTTCACCCTAACGTTGTACTTGATGTACAGGACGAAGATAGCGGTTGGAAGTGATATTCCCGACTTGACCTGTGGACTTGATGATCAGATGACAATGGAAAGGAGAAAATTGGCTATGGCGCAGCAGCAAATTCCATACTATAATTATTGCCGTAGATGTCAAACTACCATTCCTGGAAGGGATCATCACTGCGTCTGGCTTAATGTCTGTATTGGAAAGGATAACCGATATTGGTTCCTTGGATGCCTTGTGATTGGCTCTTGCTGGATTGGAATGATTGCTAATATCTTCCTCAACTCTATTTGCTACCCTGTTAGTATTTTCTCGAATGGTTTATTTAGTCGGGGAGCGGATGGAGATGGGCCGATTTCCTCAGTTCATCATTATGGTCTCATGCCTATTACGTGTCCGGATGCTTATGTGAAGACATCGTAAGTTATACAAAATAAAGGAGAAATTGGCTGAGCCATTAAGGCTCTTTGGAAATTGATTCTTAAAATGTCTTTTTTTACAGGGTCACCATCGGATTCGTCACGAGCATGTATGGATTAGTTGTCCTCTTGTTTCTACTCGCAGTCCTTTTTCACCAACTGACACAACTGTACAAAGGCGTTTCATATCTGGAGCAGAAATATTCCGCGAAGCAGTCAAAACCGGTCCCTGTGTGTAAGCTTTCGTCACTGAATAAAGAGGTTACATAGATCCTAATTTAAACCATGTTTTAAAGTACACTTTGCTGGCAAAGGCAATTTATTGTTAACTAATCGTAAGACTTGTGAATAACCATTATCGACATTACCACTAGAAAATTTTATTTGTGAAGTTATTGTTTACAGTGCCTTTCTATTTTAAAAGACTAACCAGAATAATTCCGTTCGATGTATGATCTCAATTTAAGTATTCTGGAGAACTATACTGGAGCAGGCATAAATGAACTAATTTAAATGAGAAGAGAAATGAAGAAAATGAAATGTACTTGAATAAATGCACATATTTTCCTGTCAGTAGAGGAAAAGCCCGGTTAGAGAAAGTAATAATGTTTTTGTTAATTGAATTATAAAAATGAGTAGATTATTCAGTTCCTGATGTCACCATTAGGCGAATTGGCATAATATTCAAGAAATAAATCTTTATCAATCCAATCGAAACTTCTTTGAGTCTCCTTAATTATTTCTGAATAATCGATGGATCCCACGCAGCCATTTGCGCATCGATCCATCTAGTGTAGCGTAGAAAATTCGCGAAAGCTTTATCATATTTTTTCCCATGTTACCCACCCACGTTCGATTTAATAAGGATGCCAATTCCTTCATCAACATCCGTTTCCTTTTTCCTTCTGACTAAATCATTAAAAATACGAAATTATTAAAAGCTTCATTTTCCATTTCTTCTGCCTAAGCCATCTATCCATCTAGTAAATGTCAAAAATAATTACGGATCCTTGCCATGTGGAGACATTAAACATTCAATATTTTCAGAGTCGATTATCCTTCGTGAAATTTTTCAATAACATTGACTCGATTCGACTTTTGAAAGGCTGTCACATACCCACAGAGTTTCCAATTTTCAACTAAATCGATGATGACCATGACGGATAGGCTAGACTAGAAATGTGAAAATATAGAAAATGATCAAATCAAGATAAATGAGAGCATTACTTCCCACCATCGTTAGTCAAACAGGTTCGCAAATTTGCAGAAAATGTACTCTAAAATGATGCAATTACAATCAGGAATTTGCAATTTACACCGGATTTACTAAGCTAATACGGGAGAGGCAGATAACGATGTTCAAAATGGCTCACAACAACACACAGATTAAGTGTTAATCCCAATCGAATTGCGAACGTGCTTTCACGAAGAATTAGAAAAGTGCATGATCTGAAAACGTGACAAAAATAGAAGTAATCAACTTAATTTATATCTGCGTGCGGATCACATTATCCAGAGGACATGCGACAGCATTTCCAAAACCTTAAAATAGTTTACCATTAGAATTCTTTAAAGTAATAATTTGATGAGATTATTGCAATTACCTATAATTATATTGACTACGCTTTAGATATTTTAGACATGCGCGTGAGGAAAAAGCGTTGAAATATAATTAAGATATTAAAAACAGATAATTAAAAACTCCTAAGCATATGTTGACCGACGTATCCGACTCCATGCTTGTTAGATTTTGGCTATTATATAAAAGCAATTAAATAGACCTTAAGCGAATAATTATTTTTGTCATTATCTTCAGCAATTCTATTCATAAGAAGATGATAATGCCATAAGAAAATCATAAAAATGTCGACAATAACGAGACAGGTAAAAGCATGCCGACCTTGGCTTTAACACTTTTACAGACAAACACAAACGTACTCATACCAATAGCCAAAATATGCTTTGTAAATTCTGATAGCATTTGTCTGATGCAATACTAAACAAACTTTGTTTAGCATTTTTATATTGGGAAAGCCTCTTTCATGTAGCCTTTAGTAATTTCCAATCGCCATTTATGGCTATCATAAAGTTTATGTTCCATTTTCATATTAATGCTAAATTATTCTTTGGCGAAATAAAAGCGGTTTTGCAACTCGATATATGGGCTATTGTAGTTTCTGCATACGAATAAGTTGGGAACAGAATAGTCCAGAGTGTATTTCATGTACAAAGCGTGTTGACCCAACCGAAACCAGCTTTTTGGGGGTGACAAGTGAATTTCCTTCCTTCTTCATATTTAGGTATGCCAGCATAACTATTTCGTATACACATCCATAAAAATTGATAAAAGTAAAATGCTCATTTCTCCTCAGAGTTCCAGTAAAGCAAGTGCAAAAATTACTACATCGTCCACATAAAATTTTGTGGTGTTCTCCTAGTAAAAGAGCTATGAGTTCAGTCGCTTCATAGAAGTGTTGAGAAGCTCACGATTGAAAGAGCTCCGTCTTGAAGAGTTGTCCTTGACTTGTCTTTTCATATCCAGATCCAGCGTATAGAGAGCCAAGAAAAATGTGAGATAAGAGGATACGCTAAGCTGGGTTTCATGTTGCATAATAGTAGAGGAGTAGGAAGTGGCTAGGATTTTGAATCAAGTTCATGGTCCACAGCTGAAACTCAGACGGTGAGTGGAGGCTTGTCATTAGGGGGAATTCTACAGAATATTTTAGTTAAAATATTTTTTACGTTAAGTGAATATAATATTTTCTAAGAAAAGACACAAAATGCTACAATGTAAACGTTAATAAGTGACAGGGGTCCTTGAGCGAGTTAAAAAGGTTGCAGCTATTTGCTCTATAAAGTAACAATGAAGAAGCCGGAAATGTTGGAGATGCAGGGCCCAACGAAGAGAAGAGGTAAAATGGAATAATTTGATTTTATACGAACCTGTCCATCTTAATCTAACTTTTATTTTCCAGCTCCCTTACTAGGATCAACGAGACTGACACTTTTTGTGATCTTTTTGATATGCACAACGAACTTTATTCTTCAACGCTTCAACATCAATTTTGCACTTGTTTGTATGCATCGACCCTATCCAATAATCGTTTTGGATGATATTGATGACAATAATCAGTCTGATTTTCCAAGAAATGAATCCATTACAAATATCCTAGTAAATATAAGCGACACAGCTCATGTAGAAAGTAGCTCTCTCATCCTGGATGATCTCACTAACCCGAATCCTCAGCAAAACAATGATAGCAATTGGATCACGTCTGAACCCATTGATCTACATGAACCTTCCTTGAATGAGGGATGCGGTAGTGGAATGAAAAGGAACAAAGGATATGCAAACATCACGGAAGGCCACTTTAGGGAATTTTCTTGGTCGAAGGAAACACAAGGTTGGATAATCTCTGCATTCTACTACGGCCTTTTACTACAGGTAGATGGAATGAGTTCGATTCACGACAAAATTCGATTGTCTTTGTCAATTTGTTTTGTGCTTATCTGATTTTTGCTTTCACTATTTCCTCCATAGATTCCTTGTGGGTGGCTGGTCGATCGATTCGGACCAAAGAAATTGTTAATACTTAGTCATCTATGCCTTAGCGTACTCAGCCTGCTTTCTCCATTGTCGGCCAGGCTGGGAAGTGAATACTTCTTTGTTGTACGATTTCTCCAAGGAGTGTTCAACGTATGATATTAATCAAAAAGGAAATAATCTTAATCTTGAGCTCAACAAATTGTGTGATTTGGTGATTTATTTTGTGATGTAGGGTGCAGCCATGCCTGCTATAAATTTATTGGCAGGTAATTGTCATTTATATGATTGTATGATTTAAGAAAATTCAGTTACATAATAGTAAGTGCTCTTGTTACTCAAACCAGGTCGCTGGAGCTCGAAAATTGAAAGAAGCTTTCTTCTTGGAATAGCATGTAATAAAGCAAATGTAATGCCGGATTTGGTCTCGCGGCTGCAGTGGTTTATCCATGTACTGCTTTCATCTGCGAAAACTTCGGGTGGGAGTATAGCTTTCACTTCTATGGTGGGACGGGTCTGCTCTGGTGTGCTATTGCTTATCTTCTCATCTTCGAATGGCCAGAAGACCACCCCAGAATTAAGTTTGGGGAGCTACAATTCCTGAATAATCAGCAATGCGGTGTGAAGAGAGAGGTTAGTTATCTTAATATTGTCTGGATATCAAAATCAAAACAAATTCATTTTTATTAAAGGTAATAAGAACGCCGTGGACGGCCATGCTTCTCTCCGTACCTGTTTGGGCAATGATTATAACAAATA
>JAHZMU010000126.1:0-11539 GCA_027743725.1 Rambutsinella grinnellia | reverse complement strand
TTGAAAGTATTCAAGCATATTTTAATGCGATTGTGAAATGACAGGACAAAATTCAAGTCAATTAACAATAAATTAGGTCCAAAAATAGAATAGCGAGGGTTGTTGGTGGAATCAATACTTTGTAAAGACGCAGTGGAGGGTGGATTTGGCGTAAATTGAATTTAAAAAGTTTTACATTTTATCCGGCTTACGTCAATATTTGGTATAAAATGAGGGTAAATCTTGAGGGAATTTCACATTCAGCTTTTAGCCTTTGAGTTGTTCAATAACCGGGTTAGTAAACTAGACGATTTCAATAATTCTTTTGCTTTCTCCAGAGTCTATAGCTTCTAAATAGGGCATTTACTTTGCTAGAAAATCGGGTGTTGCTTAAAGCCAAGTCAAGTGTCTTGTAAAAACATCTTTCTCACTTTCCCCAGTGATCTTCATAAGTTACCTGAAGTAGTCAGTAAGTTCTCCTTGAATAAGGAGGAAGATGAAGAAAAACTCGTTAATTTTAGGTATAGCCCTATTCTCACTTTACCTCATTCACAATGAATGCTTCGTACGCTCTGAAGTACTCCAGCAAAGGATTGAGAGCCTTAGCAGAGACTCGCTGGCCCGTTTCAGTGAGAAATCGGTTCGAGCAGCGGATTCAAGAATTCGTGAAGTCCGCGTGGATGAGCAGAGACGAGCTTTGTCTCCAACAGACCAAGCTCGTATCCGGCTCGTCAGAGATGTCTCACCACAGGAAGAAAGGGTGACGGTGACGACGCGCCGGGTAGCACAACTTGTCCGCCCTGACCAGACTAGAGCGAGATTGGTCCGCACAAGAGAAGAGGATGGGAATAGGATAAGCCGGAGCTTAAGTGAAGACAGGCTGACCCGGGTGGACAGACGAGTGGACAACAGAAGAGCACAGAGTTTGGACAGATTTGAGCGAACTGAAAGGCGTTTGGTGAGGGACACTGAGAGGCGAGAGGTGAGGAATGAACAAGCAGAAAGACGAATTGCTGAGCGACGAGCTGTTGACAATGAAGAAAGGAGACTTGTCAGGATGAGGAATGTGGAAGAGCAAAGAGAAAGGAGCTTAACTAGGCGTACTGTTCGGGACGATGAAGCATCACGAGTTCGGGATTCTAACAGGCGAATGGTCCGAGAAGATACTATGCGAGATACCAGAGTTCGAGATGAAAGCAGACGAATGGTCAGGGAGGAAGGGGCACGAGTTCGAGATGAGACAAGGCGAATGGCAAGGGAAGATGTTGCCCGAACAAGAGATATGCGAATGAGGGAAGAAACCCGACGAATGTTTCGTGATGACATTGCCCGAGTGCGTGACGAGAGCCGACGAATGGTCCGCGACGATAGTGCCAGAGTCCGAGACGATAACAGACGAATGGTTAGGGATGAATCTCGACGAATGGTTCAGGGATGAAAGGCCACGACTGGTCAGGGATGAAACCCGACGATTGGTCCGCGACGACAGTGCAAGAGTACGTGATGAGAGCCGTCGAATGGTCCGTGACGACACTGCTCGTGTTCGAGATCAGACCCGTCGATTAGTCCGTGACGACACAGTCAGAGTTCGAGATGAAAGCCGAAGAATGGTCAGAGATGATACTGCTCGAGTACGAGATGAAAGCCGCAGAATGGTCAGGGATGAGTCCCGCGTCCGTGATGAATCACGCCGTTTAGTTCGAGACGACCCTGCCCGCAACCGAGTTCGAGAAGAANCCGTGACGACACTGCTCGTGTTCGAGATCAGACCCGTCGATTAATCCGTGACGACACAGCCAGAGTTCGAGATGAAAGCCGAAGAATGGTCAGAGACGACACCGCTCGAGTTCGAGATGAAAGCCGAAGAATGGTCAGAGATGACACCGCTCGAGTACGAGATGAGAGCCGCAGAATGGTCCGTGACGATACTTCCCGAGTACGAGATCAAACCCGCAGAATGATCAGGGATGAGTCCCGTGTCCGTGATGAATCACGCCGTTTAGTTCGAGACGACCCTGCCCGCAACCGAGTTCGAGAAGAATCCCGAAGAATGTCTCGTGAAGACTCTCGCGTACGAGAAGAAAGCCGTCGTTTAGTCAGGGATGACTCTGCACGAACCCGAGTTCGTGATGAAACCAGACGTATGACCCGAGAAGACTCTTCCCGAGTCAGAGATGAAGCCAGGCGCACAGTTCGAGATGACGGAGCACGATCCCGAGAATCAGACATGCGTCGCCAGGTTCGTGACAACACTAATGAAAGACGACTAGTTAGGGATGAAGCACGACGTGTTGTACGAGAAGCTTCAGATGAGCGTCGCCAGGACATGCGACAAGTATTAATCGCTCCTTCCCTTGAAACCAAGCGGGCCGTTCGGGAAGTTATGGAGGCTCGTATTACTGATAAAGACAATGACCAAACCAGAATGGTGAGGGAGTATCGTGCTGAAAGACGAACACACGTATTTGATGCAAGGGACTTTGGAAAATCTTTGGCCATGGTAAGCTTAAAAATAAGCTCGTTTAAAACTTCATGGATTAAAAAATTACATTTAAAATCATATTTTTCAAAGGACGACATTTCACCAAAATCCCAAGACTCTACCTGGAACCAACTCACTAGCGCAGTCTTTGGAGGTGCAGCTCTCCTCGTCATGTACAGCCAAAGCAAAAAACAAAAGATTGAGTAAATTCGTACTAGCTTGAAAAGTCTCTGTAGAAAAAACTGATACAACTGGCTTGACTGAAAATAATCTGACACTTGAGTATTTCAAAAATTCCAATCAGGTACCACTTAATCATGATTAAAGTGAGTACGCTACTCTGTAACTGTACCATGTTTTAATGTCTTATCTGCTGTCTCAAATTCATATGTATGAATGTATACATGACGTCTCAAATCTCTACTGTCTCAATTGAATCCGAAGTCAGGAAGTGGAAATTACCTTCCTTCACCACTCCTGCCAAAAGACTCAATGACAATTGTGAATATCTTTTCTAGTAACTTTTAGCCATTTTCCAAATGAAATTTTCAAACAGAATGAAAGAAAATAGTTTTTGAAAATATATTTTATGCGGTAAGCACAAAAAAATGTAAAAATTGTAAATCCATAAAGTTGTTATTATAGCCATAAAAATTAACTAGTAATTAGCAGCCTATAAACTTGTAGATTAGAATTGTTGTAATGCTTTCCTAGAAATGGCTAGTAGTTTATAGTAAATTTTCCCATTTCTCCCTTTTGATTTCACAGAAATATTTTAAATACTATTTGTTTTACTAAAACTTTTTGTAGAAACTCTATTATAACCTTGTAAAAGCTATTCCTTTTCTTTGAATTCTATGATTCTTAATTGTCATTAGTTTTGTATTCATTTTTCAGATTCAGATTTTTTTGTCTTTGAAAACATTTCTCACTTCCCCTTTTTCCTAATCAATATTTTCTCTTAGCATTTAGTCCTTGTTTAGCCTTCACTTTAAAATAATTGTTCCCTTGCTGTAAATAGAATCTGCAGAGAAACTAAAAATGTAGAAATAGAATACATATAAATTGTTAGTGTAGATAGTACACATTCCGTGTATACTTTATTCGTGAACTGTACAATAAAAGTTTTACTGTGTAATGAGCATCCAAAAAATTAAAGATGATTCCTTCTTTTTTAACTGTCATTTAAACATAAAATTGCATAAAATATCAAACGAAAACATAAAATTACCGGTGGTAAACGCAAAGTTGATTGGAAAAATCATAAAACGTGTGCTTTAACGTGCACGCTGCACGGGTATCCTTAAATTATATTAAAACAAAAATTTACATTGTACTCATATTGCATTGCTTTTGAACAAAGTGATAACTTGGAGGTTTCATAACGTACACTAAATTAATTTAAAAACTAAGCTTACATGAGCTTCTGATAAAAAATGCTTTAAACAACAGTTGATACATGAATCACTCCGTGATTACCTTTCTCCATAAAAATTTAAAGCTAAGCCAATCTCATCTCTCTCAATCCGATCACTTTCGCTAATTACTCCAGGGAATATAAAAAATGAAGACCGAAACGTAATTCTAGTCATTAACAATTGCATTCTAATAGACTTAGATTTTTTCTTGCTTACAAATATGCAATTCACCTTTAAGCGTATTCGTTACACATTAAATACAAGGACTAAGGACGCAGTTTCTTTTTCAGCTCTTGTCTACTCATCTTATTACAAATTGTTCTATTATCATCCTTCTATAGTACATAAGCTTATACAATTCAGATAATATTAGTTTAAAAATATTTTCTTTTTACATATCTGGAAGATCGGGTACGGTATTAAATAGTTGGAAGGAAGTGGATGGGGAGAGATCAACCATGTGGAGAATATCCGCTGAGATTAATGTGGAACGATCTTTTCCTCTAACGGAGGATGATTTGAGTAGCAGTGGACCCCCAAGAGATCCATTATTATTGCCAAATTGGTCCAATGGTCTTCTACGCGGAGATAGATTCTTGGAACGTTGGTATCCACCAGTTTCATCCACACTATCATTACTGCTACTACTACTTATTAGCCCTGCACCTCCGGTGGTTTTCACAGAAAGCCTATTTAGCAGAGTGTCCAACTGCCTCTCTCGTTGATAATATCTGGAATTGAGTTCCTCTACTTTATCCGACAGCAGACACAAAACCTCACCTCCCTGTTGAGCATAAAATAGAATGACATAAACACCCCATTGTAAGAGCAAATTGAAAGTAAACAAGGAGTAAAACGGACGTCATTTATTGCTCTTACAGAATGAGCTCTCTACCAATTCTGTAAGCCAATTTAATCAAATTCGTACAGGATGGTCATCAATAGCTAATAACATTCTTACCGGTTTTACTAAGCTTTGAGCAAACTCCAGTCGTCGCCTCAAGTCTTGGGATACTTCTTCCAAAGAACATTTCTCATCTCGGAGTAACAGATTTTCAGCTTCGAGCTTCTTAAATGTTGAAAGGTGTCCTTTCAGCGTTTGAATCACTTTGTTCTGGGTAATTATTCTGGATCTGAGCTCATCGATCAGTCCGGGTTCAACCACTTCTCCTTCAGGTAATTGGTCTTTTAGTGTTTCTACTTCGTCCCTCAAATTGAGTATCTTTAAACAAATAACATTTTATTAATTACAATTCAATCTTGTAAAGTATAAGCTTTTAGCCTCAGTCATTCAAAATATTACTTACCATTTTCTCCTTTTCGAAAAGCAATTTATTCTTGTCATCAATAATCTTCTCAAACTCTTCCCTCTCGTGCTCAATACAATTCAGAGAAGCTTGTAGAACTTCACCAGTATTGATATTAACTGGTTTGTTTGACGCTATACCCGGCTCTGTATAAATTAAAGGAATCAATTAAACCTAAATCGGTTAATTATACATATTTAAGTAAACAACTCATACTTCGTCCTAGCATTCCTGAAGCATCCACTCCAAGATTTCTCAAGCTTCCCCTGTGCCTTTGCTGCTGCTCGATATGAGGTTGTTTAGGATTGACATTTTGACTTCTTGTACTAATATCAGACTTTGCCCTGTGCATAGGTCTAGCCTTGTTTCCTTCAGAGATCTGTGGAGGTGGTGGCGGAGCCGTTTCATCCTTACTGTACAATATCCTCTGCAAAGTTCTCACTTGTTTATTCAATCCAGTAATTGTTTTCTGATATTCTTTCTCCTTCTCTTGAGGAACTTGTTGCGCCGTAGCCTTCTTCGATCTTGCAGGAGACTTCGGCTATACAAATACGAAAGAAATTCAGGAAATTAATTTCTTTTCCACACTCTCATTCTCAATCTCCTTGTAATATCATAGCTGTTGTGATTATTTCTAGTTCCAAGAAACAGATTATGCAAACATTCTTACCCTCGCAGCAAGTTTACTTTGCAATAGGAGAAGCTCCTTGCGTAACAAAAGTAGTTGTTGAGATTTCACTTCAGAGTCATCCCGAAGTCTTTGGAGTTCCGCCTTATTGTTTGGACTAGGTGTAGGAACTGAGGGTGATGGTGGATACACAAGACGGTTCACTTTCAGTGTTGCCACTTCTGTCTTGAGTGAGTTGATGACGTCTTGAAAGCTCTTCTCCTTCTCTTGAGAATCCTTCTGTAAAGTGGAAAGTCAAAGAGTTATTGCTTTACCTTTTACTTATTGTTGGAAGAGCTAAGAACTGACGTCAAATCTAAGATTAGTTCCCAAATTATACATAATTTCCCAACAGGCTTCAATAGCGTCTTAACCGTTATGTGAATTTAGCCTTTTATTAATAAAACTCATTCCTTTCTGTCAAGTAATGTCGTCATTTTGTCTACAAAGTGTACCTTGAAATCAAAATCACTTGGAATATTACCCAAGACCATTCTATTTTTTCCCTTTTCGCAAAAAAATCTAGTGTCATATCGCTTTTTGCCACTAAAGCCCACACATAGCTATCATTTTCATGTTTTATGAGATTAGGATGAGAGCGATTACATTTCATAAGAATTGATTATCATTTAAATCTAAACAGCAGCTGCTCATGCTTTTGTATTCCTCTTATTCCTCTTACTTTCTATCATCAAGGTATTTGAATGTCGACATGTCATGTCATAACAATTCCGCCAACTTTTATTTAATCACAATAGAAATGACGCTTTTCATTTAACCCTGACAAAAGTTAACCTTGCTTACTTAAATGCTCACACCGGATCAAATGTGATTGAACTGAATGAATGAATTGATGATACTCAATTGTTCCTGAATTCTCCTCCTTTTGTTTCTTCAAGGGTTTCCCGTTCATTTATTGCCCTATTTTCATTTCTAGAAATGAGTAAAAAATATTCCAAAAAAGCTCCACACTAACATTTAACCCTTTTGTCTCACAGTCAACACGAGGTCAATAGGCTAATATAAATTAGAGTCGGAATGAGGATCAATTTAAGTTTACTTGAGAACTTGAGACTTACGACATGACAAGAGAGTAAGAGGGAATCTTATTGCTTGTACAAAGAGAAAGCGACAGTCTAAACTCCTACACATTTCATGAAACCAAACTTACACCGATTACTTTCCTGAAGTCACAGTTCACTATCCGATCTCGACAGACAAACTCCTCTTACTTCCTAATTCGAATTGGCAAACCTTCGGTAAGTTTTCTCTAAAACTAAAACCTGATAAAACAAAGCTAAAAATATTGCGACGGAAATATCATTTTGCGAAGTTTTAGCTTTAACTGAAGGTCAAAAGAACGACTGAATCTTAATCACTTAAATATTTAGTTAGAGCATTGCGGAGCTAATTTATGAATTATTCAGAAATTCAGTCTAAACTATTCACTACGCAAAAATTAGTCACCACTGATGATTAGTACAGTTACTATTCAATGTGTTTATCCCACCTTGCAGCCATTTTACTACTTTTGTGAGCGAGAAATACCAACAGTTTAAATTATTTCTCAATTTTTCAATTGAAACTACCAGACTTTCAGACTTCAACAAAGAAGCAGTCATATTTTTTTCTTTATTATAAAAATGGAAAGACTCCAACTGTTGTAGGTCTGATCCGTGTTCTTTCTTATCCTTAAAAATAGTTACCAACACGCTTATTCGCTACAAAAATATAACTTCATTCACAATCATCTAGTCATATCCCTTTTAGAAGTGAAACGGGTTGCTCAACACCTCAATGATTAATTTTGTAAATCGTTTTCAATTCTTAATCATTTCTAGACATGGGATTCCCAACTCGCTCCAGAAGTTGGCTACTGCTCTGGATAGCTGGAATTCTAACCGTGACCGTAGCCTACCCATCTATTCACACCCACCACTAGAAATAAAAAGTCTTATGCGGGATACAAACTACTTCGAACAGAGCCGATATCACATGATAATGTCGAAGCTCTTCAAGACTTGGATGCGCTTCATGGTAAAAACTGAAAAGATAATTTTGAGAACGTTTCGAGCTAATTAAAAACTAAAAACCTTTAATATTCTCCTATTCCCCAGGCGTAAACTTCTGGACATATCCATTGGCAAATAGGACTGTTGACATTTTCACTTCCCCCAAACAATATGCTTACGTTCAGAACATGCTAAAGGACATGGGATTGGATCATGACGTCGTTTTTCATGACGCAGAAGACCTCTTTCACATAGAACAACCTATTGCACAAGAACTTGTGTGGGATGGTTTAGATGAAGTAGGAAATGAAACAGAAGGGTCTGGAAGAGTCCCACTTGGAATGACAAAAGCTATTTCGCCCGATTTCTTTTCGAGATATCAACGTTATGATGGTAAGTCTGGAATCCAATTGACATTGAACCCAACTTACAATTTCGATTATTTTACATCCTGACAGCAATCATAAGTTTCGCTAGCCAACTTGCAAGGGACAACCCATCAATTGCGAGTTTCCAATCAATTGGAAAATCTTACGAAGGGAGGGATATCGGCATTTTTAAGATTTCAACCGGTGCAGGGAATGGAGGAAGGGCAATGCATAAGCTTCTGACGGATCCTAACTCAAGACAATTGATTGAGGACTTTGATTGGTATATCGTACCAGTTGTTAACGTTGATGGATATGAATGTAAGAACAAAGTGGAGAGAAAGCGAAACTATTTAATCTAAGCAAATGCAAAGTTATAACTTCCATGATTTTTTAGACACTCATACCAGAGACCGGTATTGGAGGAAAACTCGTTCCAGGAGCTCTAATGGATGTTATGGGTAAAATTATAATTTAATTTGAAGTCAAACTAACTCATTAACCAGCCTATTAAATAAAATGTTAGTGTTGATCCAAACCGCAACTTTGCTTTCCATTGGGCCGAGTTCTGGAAGTTCTGGAAAGCCTTGTTCCGACATTTACCACGGACCAAGAGCCTTCTCGGAAGTGGAAACTCAAGTCCTCGCCCGTACCATGATGTATCTCAAAGATCAACTCAAGATGTACCTGACATTCCATGCTTATTCCCAAATGTGGCTTGTGCCCTGGGGATTTGTGAAGAACCAAAAGCCTAATGATTACAATGAACTCATGCGACTAGCGAAGTATGGCAAGGCTGCTTTAGAGAGAACGTATGGAACACAATATAGCTTAGNCTGGAAAGCCTTGTTCCGACATTTACCACGGACCAAGAGCCTTCTCGGAAGTGGAAACTCAAGTCCTCGCCCGTACCATGATGTATCTCAAAGATCAACTCAAGATGTACCTGACATTCCATGCTTATTCCCAAATGTGGCTTGTGCCCTGGGGATTTGTGAAGAACCAAAAGCCTAATGATTACAATGAACTCATGCGACTAGCGAAGTATGGCAAGGCTGCTTTAGAGAGAACGTATGGAACACAATATAGCCTAGGAACTGCACCAGATCTTTTGTATCCTGCAGCTGGAGGAAGTGATGATTGGGCAAAAGGAGGTAAAATTCATACAACTAAAGGTTCCGCAAATACTAAATGATTTAAATTTCAGTTGCCGGAATAACCTATTCGTATTGTTTGGAGCTTCGTGACAAGGGCAAATATGGCTTTGCACTTCCGCCTAACCAAATCAGGGCTACGGGAGAAGAGACGTTTAATGGAGTGGCAGCGCTTGCTAAAGAGCTTCACAATACTCTCCAGCGACAAGGGAAAGCCATCAGCCCAACGGATATTAAGAATGATGACAGTTTAAGAATAAAAAGCGAACCTTAATTATTATTTCTAGTCAACAACCTCATCCAATCATTATGTTACCTGCTATTGCCTTTTATGTTTTGTCTAAACTATTTTGAAACGTATTGATCCGATTTGATTGAAGTGGTATGCTAAATTCGATATTTTGAGAAACTAATTGGTTACCTGTGCATCCCTGAGCTGTCCCCACAATTTGTCATTGTCCTTGGAATAGGCTTCCAGTAAAGTTTCTTGTCTTGCCACCATTGTATTTAGCTTTTCAATAGTCTTCAAAGCCTCTGCAGCGACAATTGCCTCAACATTCTTGGCGGAAGTGGATGCCTTCTTCTCAGAAACTTGATAACCTTCTCCTCCTCCCCGGGCAGAAAAGCTAGTCTGTTAAATTCGAAATTAAACATTGTTATGCTTGCAAATAAAGACTTGAGTTTTTACTTATTTTAAAAAGAAGTAATTATTATCAAAAATATGGTTTACCGGAATATCTTTAGAAGCAAATGAGTCATCGGTGTGTCTCGGACTAGCTATAGTTCTCGGGCTGCGCATCCTTCTGTTCCTCGGCTTGAAACTATCTTGAGTAACAACTGCAGAGACGGTTGCACGAGCAGATTGAGATTGCGGTTGTGTTGCAGATTTTATTCCGTGACTGGACTGGGATGATTCAATTCTTGAGGTTCGGGAGTTGCCTTGTTTATGATGGGTATTTGAAGTCATTGGTCGGGTTCGGGAACCATGAGCTTCTTGTCCTTCCTGTTGGCGAGTATTCTTCGAGTTTTCATTTGACCAAGTGGGAGGCACAGGTCGTGGCGCAGCAAACACCACCATCTCAGCTTCAGAATTATTGACATTAGCCGGAGGTGGAGGTGGCGGTGCAACACTTTTTTTCAGAAGGGGAGGTTTAATCACCGGCACGGCGCTCGCAGACGTAGTAATTTTAGGAGGCAATGTTGTAGGAATTGGTCTGTCCGGATAGTCCGGAACCCTGCTTGTGTTTGAAGCAGTTGAAACTTGTGGAATAGACGAAATGTCACTTCTAAACGATTCATCAATGTTACTAGCACTGACACTAGCACAACTCAGACTCCTCTCAAATTCTTCATATTCCTTCAGAACATCTTCGACACCTCTGTCTCCTGATAGACTGCCTCCAGGATTACTCTCCGGTGAAAATACGTTGTTGTTTCCTCCAACAACTTCAGAACTCATGGAAACTGACAAGTCCCCTCCGTCGATGAGCTTCTGGATGGATGCAATCTCTGATGAGAAGGATCGTGAGGCATCCTCTTCATTCCTCTCCTTGTTGGACACCAACTGAGTATCTATCGGGAGTTGAGCGATGAATGCATCAATATCAATACTATCTCCAGCGACTCCAGTGTTCAGCACTTCCTCCAAGACATTCTGAGCACTCTCCAATTTTTCCAGTTTACGAAGCAACGCGTCCAAGCCTTCGTCTTGATTTGAGTAAGTTGACATATCTTGTGAAGCAGGTACTGTCGAAGAATGATGATCCTTTTGGAGTACTTCACCAGTTGCCCGCTCAACAAATTCCTGAAGCTCTCTAATCTCTTGGTCTCGTTTCGCTACAAAATGCAAATATTTCAATCAAAAATCATAAATTAAATCATAACCAAAAGCATTCAACTCCTCCACTTACAATTCTTAGAATTCGAAGCCCCGCTCGTCTCATACGACTTGGATTCCTCTTCAATTGTCGACATTCCTCCTTCCTCCGGCGGCGGTGGGGAACTCAGGTCACCCGCATTTTCCAGCGCTGTCACAAACGAATCCTTAAAGTCCCAGTCGACCTTGTCCATTGCGTCATCGAATGGAGGGGATTGTGGCGAGCAAACCCTCTCCTCCAACTCCTCCAATTTCTCTTGTTTCGATGAGGTTGGC
>JAHZMU010000125.1:0-13369 GCA_027743725.1 Rambutsinella grinnellia | reverse complement strand
ACGAACAGGTTTTCAGAAAGATATAAATGGATTAATTTTTAATCCCTTCCACATCCAACCGAATAATCCTATTCAATCTAGAAAACTTTCACAAAGCTTCAACTTTTCCCCTTTATTATTGCACATTGGACTCTGAATTTATTATGCATTCTTTTGGTTCTATTGAAAGAATCAAAAATGTCGGAGACTGGGAGAGATCCGCCTTTTCACTTTTTCTCTCTAACAGTTGCTCCGACATTAAAAGTATTCACATAAAATCTGAGATAAGAATAAATATTCGTGCAAGACGGCCATCACGGTGGCATACCTTATTCATCCATTCATCTCATATTCGATTAGAGAGACATGGAAAGGATGTATAAATATTTATGGAAATACTTTCCCCAAAATTATTCCTCTGATAAAAGAGTTTCCTTTGTAAATCCACAGGGTCCGTGCAAAGACAATGAGTGGTTAGTCGTGACTGAGAAAGCAAACAATATTGGCAAAGTTGATGTTCGACCAACCTGTACGCCAAATCCGTGTGCACAAACAGTTCGGCCATCAAAGAAGGATCGGTACTGGTTTGAAAGGCAGGGCGAGTGTTACATGTACGCTTACCCGAGGTTTTTGCAAACATCCTGATGAAATATTGTATACTAAATGGGATGAGCAACAACCAAGCTGTCATATCGGGAGAGAATGCAATTTGAGAAGAGTTCGAGGTACGAATATTAGATCAGCTTCAAGCGGTTCTTCGGGTTGCTTGCCTGGACAGAAATTGGATGAGTTTGGGAGATGCCGCAGTATTATTAGAGTAAGTTGGTGGTCGGTGTTCTCCAAGTGATGACGATGAAGTGAAGAACTGATTTGAATTGTATTTCATAAAGATGCGAATAAATTAATATGTGTCGGATTTTCTCTAATTCATCTTAACGATTACTTCAATACTGTCTTCATTCGTAAATATTTTTATTTTCATCAAATTAATGAAACAACGGACAATGCCGATTTTTAACAAATGTTTGAACTCATAAAATAATAAATACCTTACAACTAATCGGATTAGTCTAATCCACTGACATCAAAAAGTATCATACGTACGAACTATAAAGGCACTACAATATTAAGTAATATTGTGTCAGTTGCTTCCAATTATAGTATAGCAGGCAAAACAACTCTAAATGGTATCAGTTGGGTTACACTGTTTTACGATAAAATTTGTGACAAAAATAACCCAATGCAGCAACCAAATAATAGTCTATTGTAACCAGCAATGACCAACTACCTCAAAATAATTATTAGCAAACAATGAGGACCAACATTCTAGTATCACAAGCATACCGCTGACGGTATCACTTTGGATTCTTTGGTAGAAATACTTAGCTTGCTACAAACATATTAAAATCATAACTTAATTTAAACAACATTGACATTGACAAACATTAGATTGATACGAAATGAAGGAGGGAAGTACGTAAATATATGGCATCAAGAAAGCAATGCTTAAAAATGTTAAGTGCGTAATGTATCATTAGTACAAAATACATATTAGTACACCGAGCCTAACCTATTGGTGAAGTTATCGTCATCACTAATAAAAATAGAGATGGATAGGTTAAGTACAGTTGCACATGCCCGGTTAACTTAGGTATGTGATTATCACAAATCTATTGACATTGACAAACATTAGATTGATACGAAATGAAGGAGGGAAGTACGTAAATATATGGCATCAAGAAAGCAATGCTTAAAAATGTTAAGTGCGCATGTATCATTAGTACAAAATACATATTACACCGAGCCTAACCTATTGGTAGTTATCATCATCGCCAATAAAAATAGAGATGGATAGGTTAAGTACAGTTGCACATGCCCGGTTAACTTAGGTATGTGATTATCACAAATCACTTCTCCTCCTTGACGCCTTCAACCTATGGGTCTTCAGTAAAGTGGTATTTCGGGCCTCGGTACTATCTCGTACTCTGGTAAGACTGTAGTTGTAGAACATGGAATTCAAAAGCTTCTCCTCCACTTCCCGTACTGCACGTGCTTTCTCTAGCTCTTCAGCTTTGCCTAATATCTAGTCCAGGAGCAGCCACTGGTTCCAACGTTGTTATCACACTCTTTGCTTTCTCCATGCATTTGTCTTTGGAAAGAAGAGAATATTTAAATAAATATTGCATATATTTAATTACATTTGCAACATAAATAGGCAAAAGTTCTTACTGTACTGTGCTTCCTTCTTCTTCAACTCCTCGTCTTTCTTAGCTAAAATGGCTTCCAATCGCTTAAGTTGATCTTCATAATTTGCCTTTACATCAAGAATTTCTTGATTTTTGGATAAAAGCTCCTCGTCCAATTCCTTTTCCCGTATGCGGAGTTGATCCACCAAAATTTTGGAACCTTCATGAGATGGATCGTTATCCATTGCAGTCTTCAACTCTTCTTGTAGCTTCTGGTTTTCAAGCTAAAATGAAAATATCGTAAAAAGTGAAAGTCAACTACACTCTAAAAACAAAAATTGCTCTATTTGTAATTTTTCCGTACCTCAAGTCTCACTAATTTATGTCTAATCATAGGTGGTAACAATTCGATTGAATCCACTGATGGATCTCCCGTCATATGAGGTAACCCGTCATTAGAACCGTCGCCCACATTCAGTCTTAATTCTTCTATCGTATCATTAAGGCGTGTCTTCTCTTCTTGTAAGGTTTCAACGTGCCTTTGGGTTGTCTCCAATGTGTCCCGCACTTTTGCAAAATCAAAATTTGCCTTCAGAGCTACATAAAATAAAAAATCGTAATCACAATTATAAATTGATTTAATTGAATAAGTTATCATATTTTAATTTTAATACCGTTTTGTGTCTCCTGTGATAACTGTTGCTGCGTTTCTGTCAAATCCTTCTTGAGAGCATCCAACTGGTTCTTGTAGCTTTGAATCTTTTTATTTTCATCGGATAAGGCGAAATTTTTCTACAATAACCAAAGAATTTTATCATTTCACATATTAGACGAGCATGTAAAGTGAGTAAGAAGCAACTATCTTCTTATGTTTTATACGAAAATATTACGTACCTTCATTAAGTCTAAATTCTTCTCCTCCAACATTTTGAGATTTTGTTTCAAGTCCCCCATTTCCTCCAGTTTCTTCTGGTAAGTTTTTAGCTGCTTTTCAAACTGGCTTGCCTTTGCAGCGAGTTCCCTTAATGAATCTAATTCATCTTTTAATCTAACAAGTTCGTCTTCCGATTTTCGTTTAGAGGCCACTTCGGCATGAATTTCATTTATTTGCTGCTGGAGCACCTACAATTTACATTTGAAAAACACATCTTTAGCACATTGGTGACCAAATACCAAATAAAATTAGAAATTCAAAACACCATACCTGATTCTTGAGTTTGTAATCATCTACTGCTCCCTCTAGTTCAAAGTTCCTTTCATGAAGTTGTTCAATTTCCCTACGATTCTCTTCATGAATTCTCATGGACAGGTGGATAGACTCCGGATCCTTAGGATCGCCTAGTTGAGCGCTAAGTCTTTCATTTTCTGTGAGCAGTGCTGCCTTTTCATTGTTAACTTCTAAAATTTTCTGGTTTAGCTCATGGCATTTCTGTACATAAGGGAAAAATCTTAATATACGTCTTTCAATAATCATTAATTTTTGAATAATGACTAAAGCCAAACAACATACCTGTGACAACTGATCCTTTTCGTCCTGTAATTCTCGAATATCATCTCGCGCCTTTTTGAGCTCTATTTCAATAACGTCTTCACTTGGTTCCTCGGGTTTTGCTTCCATCATTTCTTGTATTGCAGTTACAATTTCCGCCTATTCAAAAATTGAAATGACGTTACTTTTTTTTAACCTAATCACTTACAATTAGTTTCAAACATCGTGACTAATCACCCCAATAAACACATTGACATTACGACAGATCTTACCTGGACACTTGTTGCCATTGTCTGTATCCTATTGACGAAATCTTCCCTCCGAGGGCTGTTAACAGCACACCCTAACAATAACTGAAGAAGCCGACTGATTTCATGTAGGTCCCCGGTCATAATCCGTGAAATGTTTGGTAGTAACGCGTTAGGAAGTGTATGCCCAACCTAAAGAGTAAAGGTTCATTAAAGCTCTCTCTTGCTAAATGCGTCAAAAACATCTACACTAGTCCAATTATAATCTAAAATATCTCTGGCCTGTCATCATATATTTAAATGGTGGATACTCTTCATACAAAACAAAACATTTCACTACAAAATACCTTGTCATAATAAAATTGCTACTTTTAAATTAAATCAATCAATCAAATCCTCGCCAACAGATTTTCATGTCACCACACACCAATTTTAAATGCACAAAAAAGTCAGCTCAACCACTTCAATGAAAGACAAGGAAAAGACTAAAACAGTTCCTATTAAAAAATGCTGCTCGCAACTGTGCTGGATTTGCATTCATGCACGACTGCGGAATATGGCAGAGAATCAAAAAAGGTGGTACATTCTTCTACAAAATAGTAATACTACTCAAAATTATCATTTATAAGACCAACAAGGTCAAACTCATAACATATCTCTTATTGTTAGTATCATACGAAATGAATTAAAGCATCATAACACAAAAATAAAGCTTGAAAAAGAAAAATGAACTCTGAGCAGTCTACCACACAGTCTCATGTTACGATACGATTAAGAAAATCAACCACTAGTGCTAAATACAATTGACTCTAAAGAATTAGTTACAAGTATTAATTTCGCTATACACTAGGATTTCTTCTCCTCTTCTAGTTTGCCAACTCAAGCTAAGCCAATGTAAAAATTATTTTGTAAAATGATTCCGTTTCCACTACAGTGCTCAGGCTCATGTGCTGAAATTTTGATGCCTATCAAGCGGATTTGGTGGCCAGAATTTATATTATTAGCTCTATTTCCACAATACTAAAAAACCTAATCGTTTGCCATATCAGTTAATACAATTTAATTGTCTTGTTAATATAATTGCCTACTCTTCCTACACAAAACCACTCGGTTGGCAAAAAATGCGAATAAGGAGGAAACTTGAATTGAATCGGCCTGTTTTTAATTAAAAAATTGATGCTTCCGGTAGTAAACACAATGCAATTTTTAATCTGATTATAAGTAATTACCTGTTCTTCCATGTACTGTCTCATTTTCTTCATTACTTGGATCAAAGGTGAAGAGTCACTGTTTAGATCACGGAAATAGGTAGGGTCGATAACATCCTTTAATAGTGTAGCAATCATCCTTCCGTCCGTGAAATCCTCTGGTTTAGGTTCTTCATTCCTTCTGGCGTAAGGAGGAAGGGTCGCCACCCAGGCAAACAAACTTTCACTCATGGATCCCATGTTCTCTATTGACAAGCACGTGTACTCTCCGTCTGATGACTGCAAGCAAAGAAGAAAATTATCAATTTCTGATTCAACGTTTATACCTTTAAAATAACATCTCATTCATTTTCACAAACGGAAACAATGAAATGGTAAACTCTCTCTCAATCTCAATCTAACAACTAATTTAAATAATTCTTTAGAGAAATATCGTGACATTATGGTTACTCTTTTGATCATTTTCAATGAACTCACTGTATTGTCTATTACACAATGCATAAGAATTTCATTTTACACCACCCAACCAATCTAACCTCCTTGATTCTATCCATTCAAACAATCAGATGAACCTAATTGGAATTTGAACATGTATTAGCCACAGAATCATCGCTTGTACGATCTCGCGTTGTGGATAACAAAGTATTAAGTTATTACAAGTTTATTAATCTTTGGTCATGACTTGTAAAAGGATATCGCATATATACGGGGCACTGAACGAGAGAATTGTCTAATCAAGCAATTTCTGCCAAAACTCGCAAAAGAGAAAGAAGGGTGTCTGGCCATAATCACTCATAATACTCTGGCCGGGGTTTTAATAAGAATATTCAACCAAAAGTCCACTTCCATAATAGAATCCTTAGCATATTAAAACAGGCTTGATGATTTATTTTCTGTTTTTTCTGTTTAACCTTAAAGCATAGTTTAACTTCTTAACTTTAAACATTCTTAAAACACTTTTCAAAATTATTAAAAGACAAAAGAATGTGAGCACCAACCAGATACAAACACAACTTCCTTCCTGCCGCTCGTCTTGGACGCTCCATTCCAACTCGTGTAAAAATACGTGACGCAGATAATAAATCGTAGTAAGAAAGCGAAATTCTCTATAAACTCACAAACTATCAGTGCCTACGATGCACGAGCCCTAAGCACACGACATAAGCACAATAATTACTTTACGACAATGCGAAATAATCTACTTCACAGTTAATACACTGCGCATGTCTGTCAGACAGACAGGAACATTTTTTGTGTGAGAAATGTAGTTCAAAAGATAACAACTAGTCGTAACCACAAAATAAGGTTCATTCAAAATTCACGACTTTTGCATAGAAAATAGATGCTTTATTACTGCCACTGTATTGAAAACTGGTTAATACTTAGATTTTGACGAATTTTCAGCATGAAGATGAAAGTTTTAATATGAGCAGATGCCTTTAAGTACCCTACAATAATGATAATGAATAAAGGCCTTTCTGTAAAGGTTAATTGCTTTCGTACTTCCAACAGCATCCCTTTTTTAATACGAATTTATTTTGCACTATGGCTCAACTACATTTTTAAAGTGAGCGTGATACGTCTCATAAAACTAAAGAAGAGCATTTTCTTCGCTAACAGCGATATTCCTATTTTCCTACATAGGCTATATAAAAAGGCTCTCTATTCTCATCGGGCAAAACAACAAAAGCTCATTTTCAAAGAACTGTTGTTAATAAACGCGTAGGTAAAAGAGGAGCAAAAATTCGATAAGCGCAAAAACTAACTGTTATCCCTATTATTTTCTCATCGTAAATTTTAAAAACTTTTATAGCACGTTTTAAGTCATTTAAGGATTAGCTATGCATTATATGGGTAAGTAAAGTAGGTAGTAAAATTTAGGATTTGGATGTTTGAATAGAAGAATGGCTTCCTTCTCTTGTAAATTAGAGTTTTCGTGAGGAAAAGTCTCCAACTTTCTACTTCAATCTTGTATGAAAAGAAGCGATCAATAATGACCGCCCTGTAGTCTAACAAGTATAATGAAGAATATGTTCAATTACAATCGATTCAGTGCATATGAATAGTATAACTCTACATTTATGCATTTTTATATGCGAATTTTGATTTTGATTTATTAGCTTTAGCCTCCCTCTGTGAAATTAGAAAAATAGCAAGGGCTTCCCCCTATACCCACTAATATAAAAATCTGCTAGTGCAAAGTTTGCAGTGCAACCTATACGAAATTAGAATTTGCTTACACACGCTTAAAACATGAAAGAATGAAACAAGCTATAAATATTTTAAATGATGGATCAAAGAGTTAGATAACGTTTTTTGTAGTTCGTTATAAAATTGTTAGGTGGAGAGATAAAGACTTTTTTCTGTTCACAAACATACTTGAGCCTGCAAACGTTTATTTTTTTTGCACTATCTGCAGATTAGTGTTCAGGGTCACAGGGACAAATGGGAGGATATAGGGCATATTTAACTGTTCAGCCATCCTTGGATTGGAAATCAAAGGAATAGCTGCGCCATTGTCGCAGCGACACTAAAATGTGTATTCATTTGAGCCCATTTACCGACTCGACTCTCAGCAGTGAAAACCGGGAAAGGTTTGGTTTTTATTGGATGACCAAGTTGGATCCACAAACAAATAAGTTCACAATTCGTTTATTTTTGGACTTGAAGTATTTAAGTGCAAAACTATAACTAATAAACGATATTAACTGCTTACATTCATTCATTCATGATTGATGATTAATTGCAACCGGACATCCTTTATCTTCTTTGCTTATATGACTCGTACTGGGTCATTTAGATGGAAAATATTTACGGCTTGCGATTTGTGTGCGTCAATTCGAGATAAATTATATGTCGAGTAGATTGTGTCACTCTCCACTGTTGTTTTAATCAATGATGCAAATTGTTTTCTAAATTGTCATCTCATATCAAGACGAAATCTAATCTCTTGAACTTCTATTTGTAATCGGATGACGCGAAAAGTCTATCTCATTTATATTTTATGACATATACTAATTCAAAAAACAAAAGACAAAATGACAAAAACACCCACTAATTCAAAAATAAAAATGAATCCTTACCTATATTGAAGGCTTCTTCCGGTTTGACTATTGGAATGTCATCTCATTCCTCACATTCATAACTATTCACTGCAAAAAAATAACAAATGTAACTCACATTCAATTTTGTATCAAGCTCACACCATTTGCCATTGCCAAATCTTTTTTAACACACATAATTCGACTTGACTTTAGCCTCAGAAGTTTTAAATAAACTTCTCAATGGCTTCATAATGATCCATCTAACTTTGGTGAAAGTAAACTGCTAACATCAACTTCAACAACGAATTTAACACATTTTAAAATGCGAAATTAACGATTCAATTTGCTAGTTTTGGTAATTCCAAAACAGGAATCTTACAAAAAACGCCAGTGTGGGTGGGCGTGGGTTTGATTTCGCCTTTCACAAATCACATAGATTTATAAACTTAAAACAAAATCTTAACTTTCTCCAATATTATTTTACAAATCCTAACAAAATATTGACTAATTTAAACAAATAAGCTAAAACTAACTTTTCCTTTTTCCCACCCCCACTACGTAAAAACAAATTAGTAAAACATCAAAACTTTTAAACTATTTTTGACAAAATTATCAGCTACATTCCGAAAATTCCTAAATTCTTTACAAAACCCTCACAACTCATTTTTAAAAAATTCCTTTTTAATACGCAATTTGCATACCTTAATGACTGCAGACAGGCACTTACAACTGTAAACTACACACAGTTACACACTTCATTTAAATATGGCAATGTTCGGAGGAGGAAGTTGCAGGTGTCGTTTTACAATTCAAATGCTTTTTACTCTTTTTTATGTTTCTTTGCAAACCAAGAAGAATCACATTCTATAATGGCCTTTATGGTCAACAATCGATCAAGGTTAAATATTTAAACTTACTACACCACACAACAGTTAGTTTTACAATTTGCGATGACTGCCACAAAGTTATTATGAGAAGAACATGAAATGAATTTTTTCACATGTATTTTTTGAGTCATCCTGCCTGTTCTTCGTCTCGATAACATTTTATTACGATGTTTGTATTACGCGAGGCTGTAGAGTAATCTGTGCTGTATAAAAAGAGAGCCTTTTATGCAGGGCATTCACGAAAATGATGCATGTCTTTGTTACTGAATCGTAGCATCGCATGTTTTATGCGAAATTTCTAAATGGCCAATTCTATGGCTAGTATTGCAGTTAGTTAAAGTCTATAAAGATGCAGTGGTTAGAATGACATTACTCGCCAAGCAATTTTAGTATTGAAAAGGCATGATTCATGATCATGAGATGAAATTATTCAATTTCTGCACGCTAAAGGCAAATGCGTCAATGCGTCCACTAGTTTCATAGCCAAGCTTAATGATTGATTTAATTAAAAGATTATATAATGGATGAGATGAGGTACTTTAAATATGTGTAATTTGATCATCAAATTTTGATGTAATTAACTTGATAATATGCAAAGGAGCATTGGATGTTAACTTAATATTTGATACATGATACGAAATCGTGATTCGATGGTTGGTTCTTGATCAATCATAATTATAATCGTAAGTCGTACTTATTAATGTAATTTTGGAAATTGTAGGTAGAACGTGGACGTTCATTCATTTGGTAGATGCGTCGATAATTTTGGTTTGGTTTGCCAAACGAGCATTAAACGGAGGATAAACAATTCTCCACATGACATTTCTTGGACTTAAAACAATTCACAAGACTAATTCACAAGCAAATTTTAAAGCATTTCCTTATCTGGATAATGTTTATTGAAGATTTATATAATTAATCACAAATTAACAAAAAAATGAAACATTCTAGAATCATAAATAAATTCTTAAATATCTTATAACATATATCTCTATACAAAAGTTAATTGACCAGAAAATCTTAAAATAAATGATAATTACACAAAATAGCAGAGCCTTCAACAAAACAAGATTATCAAACGATTAAGTAATTATCATCAGCATACAATAATGATCAGATCCGCGTGTATTAAATATAACTTATGTGACTGGTCCAACGACTGGGAAAATATTTTAGAAAACGGCAATGTTGGTTCGTGGCACGAATATGAGGTCATCATCCAATGTTAATAAAATCTGCAAATAGATCACCATGAATGATATGCTAAACCCTTACTAGGACGAATATAATAGTTCAACTTCCGATGAATAAACACATACAGACTGAGCCCCCAAAAGACAATCGAAAGCAAGATGTATATGGCGGGTTGGCACAATATTTTCTCCCTGTGCGTGACCTATGACAAGAGAGGTAACAGTTTCAATTTCATCTCCCGGCATGGTCTTATAAAATTGTTTTAGCCTTACTTTCATAAGCATGTAAAAATTGGAATATAAAAATAAGTTTGACATGAAGATCAGTAGCAAATGAGATGCAAAATCTTGAGGCATCTTCCACATCCCATACGCAGCGATTGTCACATACAGACTGAGCCCCCAAAAGACAATTGAAAGCAAGATGTATATGGCGGGTTGGCACAATATTTTCTCCCTGTGCGTGACCTATGACAAGACAGGTAACAGTTTCAATTTCATCTTCTAGCATGCTGTTATAAAAAAATTTCTATCCTTACTTTCATAAGCATGTAAAAATTGGAATATAAAAATAAGTTTGACATGAAGATCAGTAGCAAATGAGATGCAAAATCTTGGGGCATCTTCCACATCCCATATGCAGCGATTGTCCAATTGCCAACATTTGCTAAAGTCTAACAGTATCCAACGATCAATATACAAAGGAGTTAAGCAGGATATTGGACTAGCCAGACAGTCGTTTTTCCAGGTTTGATAAATTCGGCGAAAGACCCCCAAATCTAAAAAGACAACACGTAATAATTGTCATAAATTCGTAAGATAAGCCAAATTCAAGCCTACCTAATCTCCATCTCCCTAAATAATAAATCTGCACAGTCATGAACATGCAAACGAGTGCATGAAATATCGTAAAGGTAATCCAAAAGTACAAATTCCCAGCCATAACTCCAACAACTCCTAGAAGGACTACAAAGGCCAGACTAGTGAATGCCATGTATCTAAATAAAACAAACGAAAATTACTTAGACTCATCTCTGAATTCCGAACCATATTAAGTATTATTTGTGTAGTTTACTTACGCGCTGGCATTGATGTCTGGGTGCCTTGTCTGATATATCTTGAGCATACACAGAATAGCGTTGACATACATGAAGCAAGTATCTATATTCAATTCAAATATTCAAATATAGATGTTATAATTTCTTTGAGACGAGATCTTTGGCTGTTCTGTACCGTACCAAATTGAAAATTTGAGTGATTTGGGCAAACGTGATAGCACGCGCTCAGAACCCCTTCCATGACCAACGCGAATCCCATCGCATAAAACAATCCAAAGTGGCGAGGAATTCCATAACTCTATAATAAATAGGAAATAGAAAATTAAAAAAATGCTGCAATTTTGTATTTGTATTTGCAGGAATATAACTTACGAGTTCTAAGCGACTGTCTTGCGCTACTAATTTTTCGTGAAGTCTTTCCTTTCGAAGGACTAGAAGGAGAAACAGTAACCCTAATGTTATGTAACCAATGTTAGAATACACGTGGTTAAAGTCGCTCAACATCCATAATGGATGCGAACATAAGTAGTTGTAATAGCACAAGTCTTGATTTCCAGTCGTGTGAAGTACCTTCTGGTATGTGAACACCTAAGAAAATTATCGAAAAGGCACAATGCTGAAAATGACTATAATAAGTATGTATTTATATACGTGAAAATAGCATTTACCAATTGAACTACTGGCAATCCGTAAAATACCGCAACAGTGAATAATGTATAAAGATATAGTTGAGACTTTTTGGCGAGAATTCTAGTATTCTTTCTTGCTAAAGCTGCAACGCACAATCCACGATATGTTCTGCAAACCCAAATTGAATTGCAAATATGTAAAACTTCAGTCAATAAATGTAGTTATTACAGTAAACGTGTACCTGAACACATCCTTTTCACGATTAGCGTCATGCATAAAGTCTATATCGGTTTCATCTAACGAAGAGTCAGAGTCTGCCAACCAATGGCGACCCTCTGGATCATCGGGATCAACGTCGGGATCGATGTCTGGAATGTCATCGGGGTGGGGTTGAGAACGAGAAGGTTGGTTGATTATGGGGGCAGTATCCGATGCTCGTCTTGGGGTGTCTACCTCATCTTCTCGGGAATGCCTAGCTTCCCCGTTAATATCTTCGGTGTCTAAGTAATCCCCGACAAAGATTCCATTCGATCTTACGAGATGAAAAAGAAATGTTATTTACTATTTTTAAATGCTAAACAGATTCTTACACTTACCTGCAGCTGTATGTACACGACACTATGAAAACGAAAAAGTAGACTAAGGCAAACGTTCCACCAGTTCCAAAGATAGCAGCTAAATATTCAATGTCTGTTATTTTTTCGTGAATAACAAACTCCACATATTTAACGCGATCTTTATCGGCATTATCGTCATAATAATAGAGTAACGGTTGAGAATTTCCGTCATCCGATCTCTTGCAGCGAGAATCATCTCCGTGCATTACAAATACAACGTAAAATCCATTAGGAAAGTCTTCTTTCTAAAAACACGATAAAATAAATTTCGAAAATCATAATCAAAAACAGTCGTATATTGGAACATGTTAAAATATGAAAAATTACTCTCAGTGTCATCCCAGCTTTCTTGGACATTGTCTGCCAGTATCCTTCAAATTGCACGTTGTTTTCTTGGTCCAAAATGGGGCACTTGAAAATTAGGAAGTTAATGGAAGTTAGGATTTTAGAAAACAGCTCATATACCATTATAGCATTATAGTTGAACTGCATTTCTTACCGACGCATTTTGAACGGATACTGTCATACAACTCGTGTCATTTGCTGTCACTTCCAGTAAGACGAATCGAGAATTTGAATGAGGGAAAACAAATTCAAAAAATCTAGGTGAAAGCGGGGAAACGTCAACGATCTCTGGCTGATCCAATCTATAAATGAATAACAAATATTTGAAATTCTGATACTTATGTAGCTCTCCTTTACGATTATATAAACGGTTTGTTACAAACCTCATAACAAAATTGTTTTCCAGTGAAACGTTGATGGAAAATGAAATTGACTTGACGCTTGAAGTAGAAACGCTGACCACGATGACCTTATCAGATTCGACA